>JASAUF010000424.1:0-175000 GCA_030180095.1 Magnolia changhungtana | reverse complement strand
ACTGGAATAGGTTATCCGACATGCCATATATGATTTTGGGGTAGGACGAGCTACTTTAGCCACCCAACTAGACCGTGCTGGGTTATCCATGCCGAATTCACGAGATTCCATTATATCTACGGTCGAAATCCCGTTTTATTTTCATTTTTACTATTTATAATAAGTTTTAGTTTTGATTATAACTCTTTATCGGTTGGGTTTTAGGAGTCGCGTCCAACATGAAAAGTACTTAGAAAAATTAGGAGAATAGTATGGTTAAGCCAAATAGGACACTTGCTATTTTTGGCTGAAAACCGTAATGTTTTACTATTTATGGTAAGTCACGATTTCTAAGAATATATTTCAATCATCAATCGATTTATGAATTGGATTAGAGAAGTCTATGTGAGGAGTCCATAGAAGCTCCATGGATTCGGAGTTGTTATCCCCTTGACGAAGACACCTCATCACGTTCACCCCTGCGGCACTATACCATCTTATCTCAAGATTCTTATGTTGAGTGAATTGTTCCTAAATGATAAAATTCATAAGGTGGTAATTGGACATATACTTTTCCAGGAAAATAAGACAGGGCATTGCTTATGTCCCTACACTTATTTTTCAGTATGTCCCGAAGAGATAGGGTATCTGTTTTTCTTCATAGACTTAGCTTCTGTCCCTACACTTATTTTTCAGCGTGTCCTGAAGAGATAAGGTATCCGTTTTTCTTCAGACTTAGACATCTTTTCATATAGGATAATGATGGGTACTTGACTAGATTGAGAAGGTGCATGCTGTATGCAACTGGATTCAGGCCATGATTGTGAGCAGCTATCTTTACAGTTGGATTCAAGATGGAGTAGCTTCACCCTCCTGAGTGTGCAGTTAATTTAGGAGAAGTTGAAATTTGATGGGTTGAAAGTTAATTAGGAAACACAGGAAAAAGTTGAAAATACATCATATAAGTGGCAGATAAACTCACATCAGCTCTAGGAAAGCAAACTATTGGCACTTAACAAAAGAAAAATAAAAACTAAAAAATGTCCCATAAAGCATGCATAGAGGATGCTACTTCAACAAGGCCCGCGGATTAAGTGGACGCGGATTTCCTACTAAAGCCTTTGTCATGAAGTTCCTACCCAAGGATTCTAGGCGGGGCCCACTGTGATGTTTGTTAGAAATCTAACCCATCCATCTAATTTTCAAGCTCAGTTTAGGACATGCAACCTAAAATGATGAAGATCCAAAACTCAAGTGGGCCATACAAGATTAAACAGTGGGGAAAGGAATTCCTACCGTTGGATTTCCCAGGATCCACCTTGATGTTTATATTCCATCCAAACCGTATATAAGGTCATTTTCACTATGATGAAGTGAAAAACCTAAGAAATTAAACGGATACAAAACTTTTGTGGTGATATAAATGTTTCAACGGTGGTCACTAAATCCCCACCATTTCCTCTCATGTGGCCCACTTGAATTTTTGATCCTCCTCGTTTTTGGTAGCATGTCCTAAAATAAACTCTAAAAAAAGATCGATTTAGTGGCTTTCTCACAAACATAGTAGTGGGTCCTACACAGAATCTGGCGCAGGAACCTTTCACAGGAAATTCGTGTCCCGGATTAGGTACTACCCCTGCGGAAACGGATTGGCTACTCCCCTGCCACCAGCCAATGACTGGTGGTCAATGCTATGTTGGCCCCACCATGATGTATGTGTTTCATCCATGCCGTCCATCTATGTTTCTAGATCATTTTATGCTATGAGACCATAAATGAGGTATATCCCAATCTCAAGTGGACCACATTACAGGAAATATATGAAATGAGCGTCGACCATTAATAACTTTTTGGGGGTCATAAAAGTTTTGGATCAAGCTGATCTTTGTTTTTTCCATTCATCTAAGTCTATATGACCTAATCAACAGATTGGATGTCAAATAACTAGTACATTGGGCATTAGGAGAATTTTAATGGTGGATATCCAACCACTATTGTTTTCCTGTGGTGTGGTGCACCTGAGATTTATAATCCTCTCAATTTTTGTATCAAGCCTTAAAATGATATGTAAAAATGGATGAATGGAATGGATGAGATACATACATCATGGTGGAACCCACCGAGAACTGACCAGTAGCCACGGGCTGGTGGCAGGGGAGTAGCCAATCCCTTCTCTAGCCCTGCATATTTGGAGCTTGGGACAGGCGGAGGCTTCAAGGGCCACTGAGGGGCCACCATGATGTATGAACTTTATCTATACCATCTATATATATATATATATATATATATATATATATATATATATATATATATATATATATAATATTATTTTGGAATACTTTCCTAAAAATAACAAAGATTTAAGTCTCAAATGGGTCACACAGTTGGGATTAAATTCCTACCGTTAAAAAATTCTTAGGGACCACAAAAGTTTTGGATTAAGATGATATTAGTTTTTTCACTTCATCCTGGTTTATATGACGATATCAAGGTGTTGGATGGAAAATAAACGACTCAGTGGGCCCTAAGAAGGTTTTAATGGTGGGTGTCCTTAACACCGCTGCTTCCTATGGTATAGTCCACTTGAGTTTTACATGTGCCTCATTTTGGGCTTATGCTCTAGAATGATCTGAAAAGGTTGATATGCACTGTCGATCTAACACATAAATCATGGTGGGCTCAGAGAAGTGCCCCAGGTTCAAAGTTGGGATGTATATAACGTAAGGGAGAAAATTTAGTTAGCAAAGGATAATTTTGGATTAAAAAATAAAAAATCACGGAGGGTAATCTTGATTCCCCGTTAAGATACTCCCATCACGGAAAAATTTCAACATAAATTGGTAGAGCACTTTCCTTCTGCTGCGTTAATAAACACCATTAAACATGAAACATTTTCCAAATTAAGGCAATCTAACAAGGGAACAATGTCTTGATTTGACCGACTGTATTAGACCTTGCTCAGGTCATGCATGTGCATCAGTCCAAATTTAGGAAACCTCTCGGCAAGATGAGTCCCGTGAGATGTGCGCAACCTAACGCGTGGAAATAACAATTTCATTTGACAGGTGACTATTGACTTTGCTCAGAACATAAATGTGCATTTATCTGAACTACCTAAATCTTTAATTAACAGAAAATGAAATTAAACGTGGAAAATTTTAGCAGCTGGCAAGAACGACTTCGTTTGTGGATTGTGGAGTACACGCCAAAGGCTTCTTCAATGGGCACTGTATAAAACAAACATGTTTCTAGGGTCCATCACGACTGAATTTATTGGATCTAGCCTCATGCTTGGTGATCCTAGCTATTGATTTGACAAGCTAAAGTAACCTCACTGTTAAGTAAGAAAATGACATCTGGCTTCTAAAAAAAAAAAGTAAGAAACGGACCTTTGAATGCTTGTAAAGTCTTTAAGCTATAAATGAATTAAAGATAATCTAATTACAAGGGCTATTTGGATGCATGCATTTTGCCTGGAAATGCTTTACAAGTTGAAAACATATTACAGCTTTTAGATGGCATCTTATACATAATAAAAAACCATGTTTCATATTTCACATAAAGTCATTACAACTTAAAATGCATTATGCATGTTATAAAACAACAGTTGATATACACTCATGATATGTATATGATACATCAAATCAATCCATCATGTACTTCCCTTAATGTTTCTCCTGTGGCCCTAAAAAACAATTCGTCCATTATTATTAAATGGACCAGATGAGGGAAGTAGGGGACATCCATCATTAAAAACTTCTAGACTGCATTTAGGCCCACTGTGATGGGTGGAAGGCATCCAATCCGTTTAGTGTTTGTATGCTTTAATGCTCTCTTAGAGCCCTAAATAAGTCAAGTCCTTATATGATTTGCGGATTTTGAAAGGTTCACCACCCAAGCTCTATTGTATGAATATCTACTTTATTCATTGTAAACACTTAAACAACTAGCCAAACTCATAATATGTTCAATTTACATTATCACTTAAAAGCCATATAGAATAACATGTAAACCGATTACACCTGAAAAATAAGTCCAGGACAGAACCAATGCCCTAACTCCTTTTGTTTGAAAAGTATGCCCCATCTCCACCCTATGGGTTTAATCTTTCAGGAATAATCCACTAAACTCCAACAATCCTGAGTTAATATGGTATAGTCTTTAGAGCAATTGATGTCATCTAAAATTAGTGGTTTTTAAAAATAATAAAAAACAAAAAATTCAAATTTTCAAAATTTCAGGATTTTCCTGCCAAAACGTTTTTTGAATTTTTGAATTAAAAAAGTGCGGTGTGTGTGCTTTGTGCCACATCGGAAATGAAAAAGAAAGTTTTGTGGTTTATATGAGATGTTGTGAAGGGTATTCTTACTTGGAACTTTTTGGAGGAGATGAAACTTGGGTTGCGTGCGCACTGGAACACACGCACGCGCGTGCACTCGCGTTCGGGTGTGGGCGTGGGTGAGGGCGAGGGTGAGGGCGTGGGTAGTGAGGCAGTGTGGCTGTAGTGGCGCTAGATGGCGCACTTTGCACTTCGCACGTCCGCATCGTGTCGCAGAGGGGTCGCTCCCTCGCGAGACGGTGCGATCGCGGTACGATGGGTCTAGTGCGATGAGTCTGGTCAGAGCCTTAGGGTAGTGTGGATCTGAAATGAGCCTGGGTTTTTATAGGTGACTGAGAACTGTCGGATCTAGAATCCGAAACGCCCAGCCATTTCTAGAAACTGCTCTCTACCTTGAAAGCCAAACGGTCCGAAAACGGACGGGCCAGGATGATCTAACGGTTAGATCTTCTGATCTAATGACAAAAAACGTCTAGAATTAATGGACAACGGCCAGAAACATTTTTCAAACATTCTGGACCATTGATACAACACAGCAACGGGTCTAAACCTGAGGCTTATATAAACTGGACTATTCCAGTCCGATTTGATCATCTCAACATACCATCTCTCCCATCAGATCAAATACAGTCCATAGCTCCTTTAGAAAACTGTGATAATATCTACCGTCTAAATCTGTCAGAAGAAATCTACTGCATTAAAACTGTTCCATAATGGACCTATCGTGATTGCTGCACGCTAGATCCAGATAAGGCTTGTCTTATCCTGGAAGCAATTCGTCTGTAACCCATCAGCAGTGATAAGGGGACGAATCACGCTTTAAGGACAGTGTATTTTATACGTGATTCAGCCTAGTGAAATTGTTATTTTTTCAATTGTTTATTTTATGTTTTTCGGTGTATATCTAATTAAAATTTTCTAATAATCTTAAAGCGTGATTCCATGGACACCGAAAGTGTTGCATCAATCAAACTGATGAACCAGGATCTGATCCGATTGGACCGATTCGATGGTTCAAATTTCACTAGATGGTAGGACAAATTGAAATTCCTGCTGACCGCTCTAAAGATCTTCTACATCCTGGACCCGACTCTCCAGCCTCTACCTGAAGTAAAGAAAACTGACACTCCAGAACAAGTGGCTGCTAGGATCAAGCGACAGGAAGATGAACTGCTGTGTCATGGCCACATCCTTAATGCTCTCTCTGATCGATTGTATGATTTGTACACGTGGACCACATCAACGAAAGAAATATGGAGCGCACTGGAATACAAATACAAGGCTGAAGAGGAAGGTACACAGAAGTTTCTAATTGCCAGGTATTTTGACTTCAGATGATAGACAATCTCATCTAGCACTGCCCAAATCCAAGAATTGCAGCTTATTATAAATAAAATAAAAGTCATAAAAATCGATCTTCCTGAATCCTTTCAAGTCGGAGCTATAATCGCAAAGTTGCCTCCAGAAATGGAAAGACTACAGGAAGAAACTACTGCATAAATCCGAAGAGTTCACCCTGAAACAAATCCAAAAGCATCTTCGTATAGAAGAAGAATCCCGTAACCGAGACAAAAAGTATGACGCTAATGGTGCATCCTCATCCAAGGTGAACGCAATAGAACGACCATTTCAAAATAATTCTATGAGAAAACAGATTCCCTTAAACCTAACAAAGATCAAGGAAAATTCAAGAAAATCCAAAAGAAGAAAAACGGCAAACCTAAGGGAGCTTGCAATGTCTGCAGCAAGACCGGGCATTTCGCCCGAGTCTGTAGGGACCGAAAAAAGCCTAAGAAAGAGGCTAATGCAGTAGACGATGAAATTGTAGCAATGGTCACAGAAGTGAACCTAGTTCAAGAGAAAATTTCTGGTTGGTGGTATGATACAGGTGCCACAGTCCATGTATGCAACGATCGATCTTCTTTCAAAACCTATGAAGACGAGACCAATGGTCAAGAGGTTCAAATGGGAAATGAAGGACGATCGAAAGTTGCAGGCAAAGGAACCATGGAATTACTCTTTACCTCTGGAAAAAAGGTAATTCTGACCAATGTATTGCATGTCCCAAACATAAGGAGAAATCTTGTCTCAGGAGATCTCTTAAGCAAACCCGGGAATAGGGTTGTGTTTGAATCAGGCAAGTTGATCTTGTCCAAGAATGGGAACTTTGTGGGTAAGGGATATGCTTGTAATGGGATGATCAAATTATCTTTGAATGAAAAGAATTCTTCTGCTTACATGGTTGAGTCTGTAACGCTATGACATGGTAGACTAGCCCATATTGGCTATAATACCTTAAAACTCATGGCTAAGAACGGCTTAATATCATATAATGATAGTGACAAAGATAAATGTGAAGTATGCATACAGTCTAAAATAATCAAGAAACCATTCCCTAGCGTTGAGAGATCATCTCAAATTTTAGACCTAGTGCATACTGACATATGTGAACTAAATGGCGTTCTTACCCGTGGAGGTAAAAGGTACTTTATAACGTTTATAGATGATTGTTCAAGATATGTGTATGTATATCTGTTAAAATCGAAAGATGAAGCATTTAATGCATTCAAGATCTATAAATCTGAAGTAGAAAATCAATTAGATAAAAATGTTAAAATCCTTCGTAGTGATCGAGGTGGAGAATATTTCTCTAATGAATTTTCTAACTATTGTGAAGAACACGGCATAATACATCAATGCACAGCACCTTATACACCACAACAAAATGGTGTAGCGGAGAGAAAAAATAGGACATTAGTAGAAATGGTCAACTCAATGCTAATACAAGCACAGTTGCCATTAAACCTATGAGGAGAAGCACTGTTAGCCGCGTGTCATGTTTTAAATAGAATTTCATCTAAGAATACCAAGACCTCTCCATATGAAATATGGAAAGAAAGAAAACCAAACATAGGGTATCTTAGAGTGTGGGGGTATCTTGCATACTGCAGAACTCCAGAATCTAAAAGAACTAAGTTAGGACCAAGAGCTATCAAGTGCGTCCGTGTAGGATATGCACAACATAGTAAGGCCTATAGACTTCTAGACTTAGACACCAATGTAATCATAGAGTTTAGAGATGTAGAGTTCTTTGAGAATTCTGTATTCATGGAGAAAAAGAATGCTGAGATTCAATCTCCTAATAGAATTATAAAAGAAACACTAATAGAAGAGAAAGCTCCTAGTGAGCCTCGTAGGAGTCAAAGAGTAAGAGTAGAAAAGAGTCTTGATGCTGATCAAATAGACTCTCAACGACTCTCTTTTCATCTAGTGGAGGGTGATAGAGAGAAGGTGATTAGGAAAATACATATGGTTTTAACTATAGAAGATGAACCTAAAACCTTTAGTGAAGCTATGTCTTCAAGAGACTCCGCTTTTTGGAAAGAAGCTATTAATGATAAAATGGATTCCATAATATCTAACCAAACATGGGAATTGGTAAATCTACCCCCAGGTTCTAAACCAATAGGTTGTATAGTGGGTATTTAAGAAGAAATATCACACTGATGGTACAATTCAAACATTTAAGGCAAGATTAGTTACTAAGGGTTTCCGACAGAAAGAATGAATCAATTATTTTGACACTTACTCTCCAGTAGCTCGAATAACATCGATTAGAATCTTATTCGCTCTAGCATCCATACATCATCTTCATATCCATCAAATGGATGTGAAGACAGTATTCCTGAATGGTGATCTCGATGAGGAGGTTTACATGGAGCAACCAGATGGGTTTGTTCTGCCAGGAAATGAAAGAAAAGTATGTAGACTAGTTAAGTCTTTATATGGGTTAAAGCAAGCACCAAAACAGTGGCTTGATAAATTTGATTCTAAAGTTCTGTCTTATGGTTTTGAACATAATATTGTTGATAAATGCATATATTCAAAAGTATGTAATGATTATATTGTAATCATATGCTTGTATGTAGATGATATGTTAATAATCAGTAATAAAATGGAAGGTGTAACTGAAACTAAAAAGTTTCTTTCTTCAGTTTTCAAAATGAAGGATCTTGGACAAGTGGATACCATATTAGGTATCAAAGTTAAAAAATATAGTGGGGGTTTCGCATTATGCCAGTCTCATTATATTGAGAAAATAATAAACAAGCTTAATCACTTGAATATTAAAGAGGAAAGACCCATTTGATCCAAGTATTAAGTTAAAAAAAATAGTGGAAGAAGCGGTTGCACAACTAAGTATGTTAGTGCTATAGGCGAGTCTTATGTATGCAATGCAATGCACAAGAATTAGGATATAGCATACGCTGTGAGTAAACTAAGCAGGTTTACGAGTAATCCTAGTGTTGAACACTGGAAGCAATAAGTAGAGTTCTAGGTTATCTTAAAGAAACCAAAGAACTAGGGTTATTTTACCCAGAATTTCTAGCAGTATTGGAAGGATATACCGATGCAAGTTGGATATCGAGTGCAGGAGACAACAAGTCCACTACAGGGTGGATATTCACCCTAGGAGGTACAGCTATATCTTGGAGATCCAAGAAACAAACATGCATAACGCACTCAACTATGAAATCTGAGTTCATAGCTTTAGCTGCTACAGGAAAAGAGGCTGAGTAGTTAAGGGATCTTCTATTAGAAATCTCTTTCTATGAGAAGCCTATACCGGCTGTTCCACTTCATTGTGATAGTGAAGCCACTCTAGCGAGAGCCTATAGCGGTATCTATAATGGAAAGTCCAGACACATAAGTTTGAGACATGACTATGTAAGGTAATTGATTCAAGATGGAATCATTGCGATCTCATATGTAAAGTCAAGTAATAACTTGACTGATCCTTTTACTAAACCTCTAACGAGAGAGGTAGTAAAGACAACATCTAAAGGGATGGGGTTGAAACTCTTTACTCAAAGTTTTACCAGTGAAAGAAACCCAACCCTAATTTAGAAAATCTCTAAATATTGGGTTTAATGGGTAACAACAATTTACTGATAAGTGAAAAGTTTCAGCACTAAATAAGCTAATAACCTCATCCAGGATGATAGTGCTGGCCGTTACAAAAGAGGGATGAGTATTAAACTCTTAATGAAGTTCAGTCAAACAGGACAAGTGTTTTAACGGAAACACTGGAAGGATTTCACCTATGTGAACGTAGAAGTGGTGCCGCTTCTCATGAGACTTAGAGTTATCTCGGGATCGTTCATGAAACAGGATAAGCACATGGCCATTAAAAGTGCTAAGCAAGATTATAAAGGAACACTTAACGCAGGAGCTATTATGTGTGTGGTATTTTCGGTTATATCATATAGGAATAACTGGTTCAAGCTGCAGCAACCAGGAATTTTGAAATAACTTTAAAATGCTTACACTAAGGAAAGATTCAAATCGCAAGATATCTTTCTTTATGCATAATAACTGTTATTATTCTGACAGAGTTTTCATTATTTTAAAAAATAGTAGGGGATTGTTGAAAAATTAATGGTTTTTAAAAATAATAAAAAACAAAAAATTCGAATTTTCAAATTTTCGGGATTTTCCCGCCAAAACGTTTTTCGAATTTTTGAATTAAAAAAGTGCGGTGTGTGTGCTTTGTCCCACATCGGAAATGAAAAAGAAAGTTTTGTGGTTTATATGAGATGTTGTGAAGGATATTCTTACTTGGAGCTTTTTGGAGGAGATAAAACTTGGGTTGCGTGTTCCGGTGCGAAGCACTTTGAACACTGCCCTGCTGCCTGCTGCCAGCCGCCTGTGTATCGCGCTCGGGCTCGAGAACGGGCGTGGGCGTGGGCGTGGGCGAGGGTGAGGGCGTGATCAGTGAGGCAGTGTGGCTGTAGTGGTGCTAGATGGAGCACTTTGTACTTCACACGTCTGCATCGTGTAGCAGAGGGGTCGCTCCTCGCGACCTTACGCGAACCGGCGCGAGACGGTGCGATCGCGGTGCGATGGGTCTAGTGCGATGAGTCTGGTCAGAGCCTTAGGGCAGTGTGGATCTGAAATGAGCCTGGATTTTTATAGGTGACTGAGAACGGTCGGATCTAGAATTCGAAACGTCTAGCCGTTTCTAAAAACTGCTTTCTACCTGGAAAGCCAAATGGTCTGAAAATGGACGGGCCAGGATGATCTAACGGTCAGATCTTCTGATCTAATGACCAGAAACGTCTGGAATTAATGGACAACGGCCAGAAACGTTTTTCAAACGTTCTGGACCATTGATACCACACAGCAACGGGTCTAAACCTGAGGCCTATATAAACTAGACCATTCCAGTCCGATTTGATCATCTCAACATACCATCTCTCCCATCAGATCAAATACAGTCCATAGCTCCTTTAGAAAACTGTGATCATCTCTACCGTCTAAATCTGTCAGAAGAAATCTATTGCGTTACAACTATTCCATAGTGGACCTATCGTGATTGCTGCACGCTAGATCCAGATAAGGCTTGTCTTATCCTGGAAGCAATTCGTCTGTAACCCATCAGCAGTGATAAGGGGACGAATCACGCTTTAAGGACAGCGTATAAATACGTGATTCAGCTTAGTGAAATTGTTATTTTTTCAATTATTTATTTTGTGTTTTTCGGTGTATCCAATCAAAATTTTCTAACAAATATTACACCAATGATCACATCAATACAGAGCATGAACCATGAATGAGCCCTAAACATTTTAAGCATTTCAAGCAATCCGTGACTTGGCATACAACAAAAGCACTATTCACAGCAGCAAAATTAGCCTTGCAGTCACTCGTCAGATTCCATCCAACAATTGGTTAAACGACTAGCAACTAGTAAGAATCATATTCAACAAATTCATTTCGTTAGTTTCTTTCAACTTCCATGGATTGTATGGTTAGATAGCCGCATCAATATTTCAAGCACATGTATGGATTGAAAGTAAATTAGGGAAATATAAGGGAAAGCAGAAAATGCACTGGAATGATCCTGACATAATTAGCAGGAGGTTGGTGCAGATATTACTGGGATTGTATGGTTAAAATTTCCTGATAATAGAGTATTACAGATGGCACACATGTATGGATCAGCAATCTTCTTTTAATGAGGGCCACATGTGATTTTTTTAATCTCATTTGGATGTTGACTATTAGGTAGTCTTGTGTTTTCTGGTTGATCCTGGTTTCATCATGTGGAAGGAAGGACAAGTCTACTGAGAAAAGCCATGCCCTTAAAATCATAGGCGTGAGTTCCATTATTCAGCTGGGGAGTTCCAGAAATGATATTTAGGGAATCCTCTTATTAATAGGGAAGGCCTACTTCTAAACCATTGATGAGTTGGGGGAAGGCTAGTAATGACAGAAGATCACATAATTTTGTGGCTCTAAGTTTTTTCTTCATTAAAAATCCAACTACTCTTGTTAAGAATCCAACTGCCCTGTCTATTTGGAAGGGCACCCTCATTATTGCATCCGAAATATTAAAAACCCAACCACCCTTTTTTGTGAAATGATCAACCACTCTTGCAGACCTTAGGGAGGCGTGACCTGACTAGATTAGAGGGAATTGCTATAAGTTCATGAGACATACCACGTCCATCTGGTGCACCACCCTTGGGTTTGTTCCTCATCCCAAAAATCAGGACAATCTCAATTTCCAAAGTCATCTAGGCCACCGAATGACGTTTCAAGCAAGAGTTTACAATGTTCCCTGTGGTGTAATCCCACCTAATTTCTAAATTGCCCTGAATTTTGAAATCCAGGTTGAAAAATGAGGTGGTGTATCCCATGGGTGAGGTGGGTCACTCGCACATTCACCCCAAGTGGCACTCTACTAGAGCAGGTCACACCTTGGCGTCCCACCCCGATGGATGGACGGGTGTATCACCTGTACGTTCCAATCTAAACGGATGCTACCCATTGGAATGTATTTTTAATACATTGAGAAGTAAACACAACCGTTAGGTGTCTTTTTGCAATAAAGGCTCCCATCGGAACGGACGGTGATAATAGCTTATAAATTAACTATCAAGCACTCAATCACTGTACACGTGTCACACATGTACAGACCCACAAATCTCATCCATGGAACGCCTCATTGGAGGGGAGTGGATTAGGTGCGGCCAGCCTCACCCAACACGGCATTGTCCTGACCGTAGGGTCACTCTGATCTATATTTTGTATGTCCACACCGTTCATCGGTTTTTCCAATTCATTTTAGACATGAACCCAAAAATGAAGCAGTTCAATATCTCAGGTGTACCACACCATAGGAAACAGTGGCAATTGGACACCCACCGTAAAAAATTTCCTAAGGCTCACCATAATGTTCATTTGTCATCCAACCTGTTGATAAGCTCACACAGACATTGGTGAAAGTAAAAAACAAATATCAGCTTGATTCCTCCTCCTGATATTTGGATCTGCTTCATTTTGTGAGTCATGCCCTGAAATGAGCTGGCAAAAAGGATGAATTGCATGGATATGTAAAATGTACATCAAGGTGGGCCTGCAATCAAGCGCAGTGCCATTCGAGAGGGAGATGTAACCGTAGAGCTGGAAGTACCAGAATATGGTGAAGCCACGTGGCAGATGATGGATATGTAGGTCCACCTATGCATTGGGAACCCCACGAATGGCTCACATTTTGAAAATAAAACCCACTAGACAGGCATATCCTTCACTCATTCTACAGTTGATTCCATGCGGATTGCAAGAGACTTGGTCGAAATCTTCACAGCACACGGTGCCTTATGTGTTTTATCCAGACTGTCCATCTGTTTTATAAGCTCATTTTAGAACATGAACCCAAAAATAAGAAAATTCGAATTTCAAGTGGACCACACTAAAGGAAATAATGAGAATTGGAAAACTTTGTAGAGGAGCTACATTTTGTGAATTTTAACATACGAATGCTAGAAACTTATGGCATAGGTGGTCTACATGGCAGCTCTCTCTTTCATCTCCTTGTGCGGATGATTTACCGCCCATTGCATATATACCTGGTAATTTATGTCTAATCACAAGAATGTAAGCAACCAGTTATATACAAATAAAAATAGAGGTTGAATTCATTTAAATAACTAATTAGCATTTCTGTTTTTCCTGAAGTTAGAAATTTCCAACATCAATCCATGTGCTATAAACTTTGACGGGATAGTGAATATCCATTTATAATCTTAATGTTATGGAAACTTACTCTCAGTGTAGCTATAGGAATATACTCTCACCTGCGTTTAGGCCTTTAGGGAAATCGGATTGTCGTACTGAGTCATCGTACTGAGTAAACTCAGTTGGGCCCACCTTGAATGTATGTATTTAATCCACACCCTTCATCCGAATTTTCAGCTCATTTAAGGGGTTGAACCCAAAATTTAAGAATATCCAAACCTCGAATGTATCATACCACAGGAAATAGTGGTAATAATGATTTTTCACCGTTGAAACATTTCTGGTCCCCACAGTGATGTTTAGTTGACATCCAACCTGTTCATAAGATCTTACAGACGTGGACGAAAGTAAAACACAAATATAAGCTTGATAAAAAAACTCCGTGGCTCACAAGAATTTTTCAATGGTAGACGCTCAATTTACGCTGTTTCCTAAAGTGTGATCAATTCAAGCTTTGGATATGATTCATCTTTTGGCTCACGCACTAAAATTATCAAGTAAAATGGATGGACAGAGGATCATTGTCACTTTGTACCATAGTTTTTTTCAACATAAAATGGTATATTCTCTGAATTGTTTTATCTGTGTTTATCTTTTCGATTGTTTGATTTTACTTGAAATTTACTTTTGTAGTTTCCGAACAAAAGTGATACACATGTAACATTGCTAACTTCTTAATGAATATGTTTGCTTGATTTTTGGGTTAAAGCTTTCAAACATAGTTTTTATCCGTAAATAACATCTATATCCCACACAATTTATGTTCTATTTATCTAAACCTGACAATGGGCTGGGCCTGATCCAACAAAGTCAAAATTTTGAATTGGGCTATCCCAATACTCCGGCCCAATCAGTTCAATATTCAAGCAAGAGCCATGGGCTGTTGCCAGAATAATGGCAATATTTCTTCTTGCAATAGCCATGAATGGCACACAAGAAGCACTTTTATTTATTTGGCTTATTTTTCTTGTCATTCTAATGTCCTTAATTGGTTTAGGTTGTTGATTCACTTTGAATGGTCTACGGTTATGATAAAAATGTGAACTTCTGAAAGCAACTCTAATTGCTCCACATCCTTTAAACTTGTCTTTGATAGCCGCAACTTTACAATTATAAAACTGATTGAAAGAAATTCATGGATGTTTACTATTACCTAAAATGGGATAAACTCATTTTTTTTAGGTGCAAACTAAACAGGGGCGCAAAACAATCGACACGTTTGTAATAAAACCCAAATTAAATTTATACAAGATAATAATATTTAAAATATTTTAATTTGAAAAATCTTTCAATACCAATACGGCTATCAAGAACACTACTTAATTTGCGGTTCTAGAAATGTTATGAATGGTACGTTGGTGTCAAAACCTGGTTGTCGATTGGTTGAAGTCTGATGCTCTCCCTCAGGTTCTGTTGTATCGATAACAGTTAAAGAGAATCTTCAAGCAGGAAATTTTAAATTGAATTATGTGATTTGGGAGGCCAATTCAGTTTCGGATGGGCTTTCCGGGATTGGGATTTTGATCACCAGATAGGTAGATCTTCCGCGAGCTATCAAAGGTGACATTTTCCTCGACAGTGTGGGGCTGGATGCTTTGTGGTTCGGCTAATGGTAGAGGCCACTTTTTTTTTTTTTTTTAAACAATTATTTTATTACTAATATTTTTGGGCTGGGATCAACCATTGTCATGCCTCAAACCTACCATAGGAGGTCGATCAGACTATCCGCTAGGTTGGGCCATCCCATAATCAAAGCATCCATAGCCCCTGTATCTATATTGAAGGAGAAGTTAATCAGAATCAAACGTTGAGGCCCATTGTTCAAGCAAGTCTCTCACGGATAGTATACATATGGAATGCCCGGGGGGTGGGTAATATACCCACGATCACGACGCTGAAGCGGTTGATCCACAAGTTCAGGCTTGCTTTGGTGGCCATCTTAGAGCCCATGCTCAATGATGATAAGAGAATTCGCTTAGGGCTGAAGTTAGGCTTCCACTCGTCCAAGTCCTATGCAGCGGAAGGAGGTAAAGGAGGTAAAGCATGGCTCTTCTTCCACTCGTCTTGCTCTATTGATCAAGTTGTTGTTTCCTCTTAGATGATTTTCTGCTCATTTGCGTCCCAAGGCAACCCATCCAGGTATCTTGCATCTTTGTCTATGCCAAGTGCTCGAGAGTCCAATGCAGGTTGCTTTGGGACTAGCTTTCCAACTTGGCAGGGCGTTAAAACTGTTGATCCCGTGCATCATCCTATGGGATTTGTGGAAGGGCCGTAATGAAGCCAGGATGGAAGGGAAGACCGTTCCCGTCGGTGTTCAGATCTCTCGGATCAAAGGCTGGATCGATGCTATCACTGATAGGTGGCCTTCTTCTAGAGCGGGGACTAGCAGTCGTGCTCTTGCAGTGTTGGGGATTGCATCCCAACCTCCTCCGGGGAAAAGTATCCTCATGGTTAAGTGGTTCAAGCCGCCCCCTTGCTGGGTGAAGCTGAACGTTGATGGGTATCCAGGGGCAATCTTGGTTTGGCTGGTGGCAGGGGTATTTGCAGAGGAGAGAGGGAACTTTCTCTTCGGTTTCTATGCAGGTTATGGTAGGGCCTCCAACACGAGGGCGGAAATCCGGGCCATTTATGATGGGCTCTACATCTGCTTCACTAAGGGCTTATTCAACATAGTTGTTGAATCTGACTCCCTGCTTGTGATTAATTTCCTCTCAGGATCATCTGCCTCGGGTTGGAAATGGAAGTATTGGCTGGATAAGATTAAAGGTTTCTCTCTTATCAATCAGGTCAAGTTCGATCACATCCTCAGAGAAGGCAATGGGCCGGTGGATGGGATGGCCAGATTGGGCAGCGGTAGCCAAGTTTCGGCCCAGTTTTCAGTCATGTCAGACCTTCCCAACGTTGTCAAGGGGCTGTTATTCCCTGATAATGTGGGATTGAGAGCGGTCAGGATCGAGGGGAGGAGTTAGCTCCCTCCTCTGGGTTTGGTGTTCTGTCACTGGCGCTGCTGTGTGCGGTGTGTTAGCTAGCTGGGTGGTGTTCATATCTAGGGAGGTGTATATGTTAGTGGGTTGTGGCGTTTTTCTAGTTAGCCCCATATGATATGTGGGTCCCATCTTTTGTGGGGCCTCCCCGAATTAGCTAGGTTGTATCTTTCTTTTTTCAATATATTCCAGGGGGTCTCCCCCAGTTTCCTCCAAAAAAAAAAAAAAAAAAAAACTTGGCAGCAAGCTCTGCGTTACCTTGGCTGGTCGCAGGAGATTTCAATGCGGTTCTCACCTCTTTCGAGCGCAGAGGTACGGGCCCTTTTGACACTAGGAGCGCTGCAGAGTTCACTAAAGGCCTTGACAAGACGGGTCTGATGAACAAGGGTTTTACTAGTAATATATATTACATGGTGCAATAATCAGAGTAGTCAGGCCAGAAGCTGGACAAGGTTGGACAGAGTTTGTTGCAACGGTGCTTGAACGGGGTTGTTTCCTTCTTTACAAGTCAAACACCTCCCTAGAATCAACTCCGATCACGCTCCCCTTCTTGTATCCTGCCCGGCTTTGTCTGGTCCTTTCCCGAAATCTTTCAAGTTTCAAAGAATGTGGCTGGGCCATGATTCTTTCCAGGATCAAATCAAGGCGGCCTGGAAGTCAGAGTTGCTTTTGTGGGAGATTCGCTGTTCACCCTTCAAAGTAAACTGAAAAATGTCAAAGTCGCCTTGAAATCATGGAACAGGGATATCTTTGGAAACATATTCCACAACATTAAGCAGGCTGAAGAGGAGCTGGCATTAGTGGAAGATGCATCTCTTACCTCGGCTTCCCAGGTGAATCTTCAGACTCTAAATAAGGTAACAAATGATATCAACCATGTCCTGAATAGTATCCCAGTTCATGTTTTGGTAGCAACTGATATCTCTCTAACTCTTCTTGATAAGCTTGATAGAGTCCGCGCAAACTTCTTTTGGGGCTGGGATGGGATCCGCAGACAATGCCATTGGCTGAAGTGGGATCTCATTGCTTGTCCCAAAGAGGAGGGGGGTCTAGGGATCAAAAGCCTCCCTTGTGTCATGATTGCATTCAAAATGAAATTGGCTTGGAATGTTTTTTCTTCTGAAAAGGCCTGCAGCTGGGTGACTTTTGTCAGGGTCAAATATTCTGCTGATTTAGGCAATACTGATGGCTCCTATCTCTCCAGTCATGCATCTCCCATCTAGAAGCGGATCTGCTCGCTTCTCCCAATCGTTGCAGCCATGTCCTGCTGGATCGTTGGTAAAGGTGAGCTAGATTTTTAGAATGACTCTTGGTTGGGGCGGCAACAACATCCTATGCCTCCTCAGATGATTCAGGTCAGCGAGTTCATTGGCCCGCGGGTCTAGATTGATCCTAGTAGAGCCAGATCCCTCCTGCCGTCAGAAGTTGTGGACCATATTTCAGACGAAGGCATCTGCACCTCCCTATCGAAGTATAGAAGAGTCTGGGCCCCCACATCTTTTGGTAGATTCAAAGTTAGATTGGCTTGGGAGATCCTTAGACCACTTGGGACAAAGTATCCATGGCCCAGATGGGTTTGGTACCCCCTAATCCCCCTAAAAATCTCCCTTTTTTCTTGGAGGATTATCCATAGAATGATCTTAGTAGATGTTAGAATTCAAGCAAAAGGTGTTTAGTTAGCCTCCAAATGCATCTACTGCCCCACTCCCCTTCAGCCCGACATAGAATCGATTTACCATCTCTTCTCAGATGGTTTTGCAGCTAGGAAGGTTTGGTGCCATTTCCAACCTTTCTTCAGGGTCGTCGGCGCTTCTCAACTCTCAGCTACAGGGAGGGCCACATTGTGGTGGGCCCCAGGCCCCCAGTCAACTAACAGGGAGGGCCACATTGTGGTGGGCCCCAGGCCCCCAGTCAACTATTATGACCGCCTCTCTCCTGCGCATCCTCTCCCCTCTTTCATTTTCTGGAAGATATGGCCGAAAAGGAATAGGGCGCTTTTTGACAATTTCGTGTTCTGCCCCTCAAGGGTAATTGCCCAGGTTCACCGTTGGATTGTAAGAATCGGCCCATCCCTGCCCTCCCTAAATCCCTCAATAGACTCTCGAGCTCGCTCCTCGCGCAGCTGCACATTCTCGGGCCATAGACAAGCAGATTTCCCTTCGTGTGGTGAAATGGCTTAGGCCCAAGAGGGGCTGAATTAAGATCAATGTTGACAAGTCCGCCCTGGGGAACCTAAGACCTTCGGGCGGAGGGGTGTTGGTAGAGGATGGGATGGAAATTTTGTTTTTGGTTTCTCGTCAAGATATGGTGTAGGCTCAAGCTCTCGAGCCGAGTTTCGTGCTATCTGGGAGGGCCTCATGAGATGTGCTGATTTGGGTTTTTCTAAAGTTGAAGTGGCGAGCGACTCCAAATCCATTGTGGGGATCCTTACGAATAATTCAAATCTAGCTTGGTCATTGTGCTACTGGTGTGCGAGGGTCAGGGCAATGCCATATGTGTTGGACATTTCCTTCGCTCACACCCCCAGGGAAGCAAACGCGGTAGCAGATGATCTGGCTAGGAGAGGTAGCGCATCTCAAACAAGTTCCCTTTTCATTTCTCAAGCCGATCTCCCTGACATTACTAGGGGCCTTCTATTTTTTGATAAAGTAGGCTTAGGTTACTTGAGGGAGGCTTAGATTCCCTGTTTTTCTGTTATACGATAGGTGCAGCATCGGCCTTTGTGATGCCCACTCGAAGACATTGTAAATCCCCCTTTTTTGAGAAATATACAGTGAATCAAGTTTCTCAAAAAAAAATAAAATAATAAGTAAATAAATTTAAAAAAAAAAATGGGGTGTGTAAAAAGTGACTCCCATAAATCATAATGTTCATTATCTTTTAGCCATGGGATACATTTTACCAATAAATAATTTGTTGTTGAGTCATCTACTATTGCTATAATTTTTGGTTGTTGTATATCAATAATTGCAATAAACATTTTATTATTTTAAATAATGTTTATGGACATTCAACAAATTTGACTTTCAAAAGCAACCATTGATCTCTTCTTTATATTTGTGTCCACTGCTAGCACACATGTCAATGTTCAAGTTTAATAGGTTCATGTGTTAATGTATGGCTTATTCGCTTATGTCTATGTAACTTTCTTTATACGGGGACTCTCTTTTAAAAAAAAATAAAAATAAAAATAAAAAAAACCAAAAGGATATTTCATATATATATGATAAGAGTAAGGAAATGTACAAGTATGGCAGCGTCTGTGAACATAAAGGAAGAACATAAAGGAAGAACAAACCTAGCAGGGAAAAGAAGGAAAAAGGACAGAAAAGGACTAGGGTTCTCTGATGTATCCTAGACCAAGCTTGTCCAGGAAGAGTCTGCCGCGAACGATGGGAGGAAGCTCAGCTATGGTCTGGAAGGTTCTGTGGATTTGGCCACCATTACCCATGCTAGCAAGACCATCAGCCACCTCATTAGTCTCTGTTGGGGGCCTTGCACAAACCTTTGGATCTAGCCTCCCGAAACAAACCAGAATTATGGATAATAAAGCAATGAAATAAATCAAAGCATCAATCACACAACACACAAGAGATTTTTACGTGGAAAACCCTCAAAGAGGTAAAAACCACGGGACCTCGTCCAGATCAACAATCCACTATGAAGTAGAACGTTATAATCTTCTTCACTCATGCAGGAGTGGATAAACAATAAGAGAAATAGAGAAAATGGAGAAATCTAACTGATTATGAGGACATAGAAGTGTTGAGATATAAATTGCAAAGTAGAAAAACCTCCACGAGCAGAACCTCCCTTCTATAAGCTTCCTCTCTCTCTTTCTCCCTCTCTCTCACCTTTGATAGCCCTCTTGTGTTTTTCTCATCAACATAACATACGTAGAAAAATCCTAGGGACCCTTTTTTATAGTTTTAGGAAACTCCTTTTCGCATCCTAGTTGCGAAAGGACTTACGCATCCCAGTTGCGAAAGGATTACGCATCCTAGTTGCGAAAGGACTTGCGCATCCCAATTGCGAAAGGACTTTATGCATCCCAGTTGCGAAAGGACAACGGGTTAAAAAAACCCATCAAATCTCCCCCTTTTTGACCCAGGAGGGATTCACCTTCTTTAAGCCAGCCAAGTTTCTACAAACCTCAAACTTGCCCTTAAGCAAGGCCTTGGTCATCATATCTGACCCATTATCGTCCGTGTGGACCTTCTCAAGCTTTAACACCTTCTGTTCCAAAGTATCCCTGATCCAGTGATACCGAATCTCTATATGCTTCGACTTGAAATGCTGACTTGGATTCTTGCTCAAGTGTATAGCACTCTGACTATCGCAATAGACCACGTGCTCCTCCTACTTTAGGCTAAGTTTCTGTAGGAACCTCTTCATCCAAAGCATCTCTTTACATGCCTCTGTGACTGCAATGTACCCAGCTTCTGTAGTTGACAATGCTACGACCTTCTGTAGCTTGCTCTGCCAAGAAACCGCTCCCCCCTGCAAACGTGAACATGAACCCCGATGTAGACTTCCTGGAGTCTATGTCACCTGCCATATCTGTATCTGTGTTACCCTCTAACACAGGTTTACCATCACCATAGCATAGGCTCAACCTGGATGAGCCTCTTAGATACCGCAGTATCCATTTCACCGCTGCCTAATTCTCTTTACTAGGATTGGCAAGAAACCGGCTAACAATACTAACCGCATATGCTATGTCTGGGTGTGTACACACCATAGCATACATCAAACTTCCTACAGCTGACGCGTAGGGTATCTTCTGCATCTCATCCACCTCTACCTTCGTCTTGGGATACTGCCTGTCGCTCAATCTGAAGCGACCATCCAGTGGAGTACTGACCGGCTTCGCTATATTCATATTAAACCACTTTAGGACTTTCTTAATATACCACTCTTGTGACAGCCAAAGCTTCCTGCTGCTTCTGTCACGGGTTATCTCCATTCCTAGGATCTGTCTAGCCGGGCCTAAGTCTTTTATTGCAAAAGACTTGCCCAACTCCTGTTTCAGCCTGTTGATCTTCTTGATGTCTTTTTTCATGATGAGCATGTCATCAACGTATAATAGCAGAACTAAGAAATCACCATCTGAGAACTTGCGCGTGAACACACAGTGGTCCGACTCCGTTCTGTCATACCCATGTTTCAACATAAACGAGTTGAACTTCTTGTACCATTACCGTGGAGCTTGTTTCAGATCATACAAGCTCTTCCTCAGCCTACACACCATATGCTCCTTGCCCTTGACTTCAAACCCCTCTGGTTGTTGCATGTAGATCTCTTCTTCTAGGTCACCATGGAGAAAGGCAGTTTTAACATTTAACTGCTCTATCTCCAGATCTATGCTAGTCGTCAACCCAAGCAACATCCGTATGGATGTCATCTTCACCACTGGTGAGAATATCTCTTCGAAGTCTATTCCTTTCCTCTGACCAAACCCTTTCACCACAAGTCTGGCCTTAAACCTCGTCTGTGAATTCTTCTACTCAACCTTCTTTCTGAACACCCTCTTGTTGCTCAAAGCTTTCTTGCCCTTAGGCAGTTTCACCATATCATTGGTGTGGTTCTTATGTAAGGATTACATCTCCTCTTGCATAGCTTTCAACCACTCCCCCTTATGCTCGTCGGCTAGGGCCTCAGAATAATCTTCTGGCTCTCCCCCATCAGTCAGCATAATGTACTCATGTGGCGAGTACCTCTTGGACGGTTGTCTGTCCCTAGATGACCTCCTCACCTGTGGCTCAACAGTGGATCAAGTGGGGGCCGCTCCCCGGTCCATCTTCTGAAGGAACTCTCTCGTCCTCTGCACCTTGATGTACTCCCCCGTCATCAGGCACCACGGGAGGAATAATCGGATCCATGTCCTCTAGCTCACCTGAACTAGGCTGATTCTTCTCTAGCTTACCAATGTCTTCTATACACTGATCTTCAAAGAAAACCACATCTTTACTCCTGACGAGCTTCCTCTCGGTCAGATCCCACAATTTATAACAGAACTTTTCATCACCGTACCTTAAGAACACACACTGCCTGATCTTCATATCGAGCTTGGACCTCTCATCCTTTGGTACATGAACGGATGCTCTGCATCTAAACACCCTGAGATGACTGTACGATGGATCATGTCCAGTCCACACCTTCTCAAGTACTTCTCCATTCAATGGGGCTGATGGAGACCTGTTTATCAAATACACCGATGTGTGTATTAGTTCTCCCCAGAACGTCTTGGACAATTTCGCATGGGATAATATGCATCTGATTCTCTCAACAATGGTGCGATTCATTCGCTCAGCTACACCATTATGCTGGGGGGTCATGGGAACCGTCTGTTCATGCCGTATACCCAGGGACTTGCAGTACTCGTGAAAGTCGCCAATGTATTCACCATCATTGTCAGTGCGGATGCACTTGAATGATTTACCTGTCTCTCTCTCGACCATAGCATGAAATAATTTAAACACACCAAAGACCTCATCCTTGGATTTCAGAGCATAAACCCAAACCCTCCTAGATGCATCATCTATAAAAGTAACAAAATACAATGCCCCACCCAAGGTTTTTGTCCTCATAGGACCACAAACATCAGAATAAACCAAATCTAATGCATGCACTTTATTAACATGAGAAGCAGTTTTAACAAATGAAACTTTATGCTATTTCCCTGATAAACTATCAAGACAGGTTTTGAGAGGTATACCTGTCACGTCTGGAAGGAGCCGCTTCCTTACTAGTAGCTGAAGCCCTTTTTCACTCATGTGACCTAGACGCCTGTGCCACATGTCAATAGCTGAATCTTCCGCTGCGTTCAATCCACCCTTGCACATACTGACACTTGCCTTGTAAAGGGTGCAACACTTCTTTCCTCTAGCCATGATCAACGAACCCTTGATGAGCTTCCATCGCCCATCAGCAAACCGGCTTTCATAGCCATCATCATCCAGCCTTCCCGTCGACATCAAGTTGAGGCGAAGATCTGGGATATGCCTCACATCCCTGAGAACCAATGTGCAGCCCACATCAGTTTTCACACAAATATCACCGACTCCCATGATCTTTGATACGCCAGAATTTTCCATCTTCACAGTCCCATAGTCACCTGACTTGTAGCTTGTGAAGGAGTCCCTGTGTGGAGTCGCATGAAAAGAAGCTCCTGAGTCTATCACCCAGTTGGTGTTCTGACTCGTAGCCGTGAGACATACGTCATAATCTGTAGAAAGAATAACTACCATGTTGTCATCTGAAGCGACCGCAGTGGAATCTGATTCATCTTCCTTCCCTTTTCCTTTCTTGTCATTTTTCTTACCACGACATTCATGCTTGTAGTGGCCCTTCTTGCCACAATTCCAGCATTCAACATCTTTTCTGTTACTCGACTTGCCTCTTGATTTATCTTGGGCCTTCCCGCCCTTCATGTTCTTTCCTCTCCTCCGTTCCTGTGTCACAAGGGCCTCTTGCTGAGTAGACCCCTGAGACTTCCTCCTTGTCTCCTCATTGAAGAGACAACTGGTTACCTGTTCTATGGATATCTTTCCGTCTGGCGTGGAGTTACTTAGAGACACTACCAATGTCTCCCAACTGTCAGGCAATGAACTAAGCAATAGTAAAGCCTGCAATTCATCATCCAGGACTATCTTCATAGAGGTGAGTTGGTTCACTATATTGCTGACCTCATTCATGTGCTCGGCCACAAAACCACCATCCTTGAACTTAAGATTCACAAGTTGCCTTATCAGAAATATCTTATTACTGGCTGTCTTCCTCTCATACAGCCCTTGTAATTTTAGCCATAGGCTTGTAGCTGAGGTTTCCGTAGACACATGGTGGAACACAGAATCATCCAACCATTGTCTAATAAACCCCACCGCTTTTCGGTCCGTCTTCTTCCAATCATCATCAGTCATATCCTTGGATTTTGCTGATATGCCTAAGATTGGAGAATATAGGTCCTTGCAATCAAGCAAGTCCTCCATCTTAGCCTTCCATATGGTCCAGTTAGAACCATTGAGGCTGATCATCCTTGAGCCACCTTCCATAATTCAAAAACCGATCCTACCCATTCAATGAACTTAGCTCTGATACCACTTTGTTGGGGGCCTCGCACAAACCTTTGGATCTACCTCCCGAAACAAACCAGAATTATGGATAATAAAGCAATAAAATAAATCAAAGCATCAATCACACAACGCACAAGAGATTTTTATGTGGAAAACCCTCAAAGAGGTAAAAACCACGGGACCTCGTCCATATCAACAATCCACGATGAAGTAGAACGTTACAATCTTCTTCACTCACGCAGGAGTGGATAAACAATAAGAGAAATAGAGAAAACAGAGAAATCTAACCAATTATGAGGACATAGAAGCGCTGAGATATAAATTACAAAGTAGAAAAACCTCCACGAGCAGAACCTCCCTTCTATAAGCTTCCTCTCTCTCTTTCTCCCTCTCTCTCACCTTTGATAGCCCTCTTGTGTTTTTCTCATCAACATAACATACGTAGAAAAATCCTAGGGACCCTTTTTAATAGTTTTAGGAAACTCCTTTCCGCATCCTAGTAGCAAAAGGACTTGCGCATCCCAGTTGTGAAAGGACTTGCACATCCTAGTTGCGAAAGGACTTGCGCATCCCAATTGCAAAAGGACTTTGCGCATCCCAGTTGTAAAAGGACAACGGGTCAAAAAAACCCATCAGTCTCCTAGGAGAATAGGAGATGGTGGCCTCAATGCTGTCCATGAGGGATCTAATTCTGATCCACCAATACCGAAGGGCCCAAGATTGGGAGGCCCTGTTGATAATTAAGTCCACCGCTGACTTGGAGTTGCTGACAATTTCTACCTTGGAGAAGCCTCTTTCAATACAAAGGGATAGGCCCTCCCAGATTGCCTTGGTCTCGGCCCGGCCATTAGATCCAATCTTATAACCAGAAGTAAAAGCGAAAATGAAGGAACCGGAGTTGTCCCTAGCGATTCCCACACCACGTGAAGGACTTGGATTGCCCAGAGCTAAGCCATCAACATTAACCTTAATCCATCCAACTTTAGGCCGTAAACAATCTACATCTTCGTGGGCCTAGATCTATCACCGTCCAAGCCTAACTGATACAGGGCAGCAATGGAGGAATGGTGGACTGTTTTGGGGAGAGGGAGGCAAGGAGCAAGGAGCCTAATCCAATGGCCGATTTTGGATATAATCATGACAGAATCAATAGTTGAACCATCTATTCGGGCTGCATTTCTGGCCAGCCAGAGCTTCCAGAAGATAAGGGCAGGCGCTAGGCCTCTGAGGGAGAGGAAAAGGTCAGCCAACCCAGCCACGGACCACTAGATAGTGGCTCTGGCAAGGGCTGAATGCTGGGAAGAGGATATTAGGGTGAGAAAAAGATCTTCAAAGGTTCTCCACACCTTAGAGGCTGACTGACCTGTGGAGAAGACATGGTCTATCGTCTCGAGATTGGGTTTCGAAGGGGGTAGGCAGCAGTCACATTTGGAGGCCATGGAGATGCCTTTCGCTTGGGTCCTAGAGTCGACTGGGGTACGGGGACTCTTTATCTATTACATTGATGGATTTTTTTTTTTTTTTAATTTTAAAAGTTTGATGGGCTTTTTCTCAACGATTTTTTGTTATTTGTTAAAGAAAAAAACATAGGTTCATGTATTACTTGTGTAAGAATCAAGATTAGTTTAAAATAAAAAAGTTTTGAAGAAATGGAAAATTAAAAATATAAATAAGTGAAATATAACTATTTTATCATTTGAAATAATCTAGGACTTGTTGGCAAATCTGTCTTTCAAAAGTCTCCTTGTTGTACACCATGTATTCATGTCCAACACCACTACACGTGTCCGTGTTCAAGCTACAATGTTACATCGGCTAATTTATTAGCTATCCAAAATTAGTAGAAGTGTATGAAAGTCTCAAAGAATGGAGAAAAATATTACTTTTCAATTAGTCATATTAATATGTCGGAGCAAACTATATTCAAGTTATTACATTCTTCAAGATAAATGGGTACAAAATTGTCCAGACGGATCATGCATTGGTGAGAATTCCTTCATGGCGTGACCTGCAGTTAGTTTTCAACCCATCTAAGAAAACTATTGCAGTTAATCATAGAATTCATGTTTAATCATGAACCATTTCAATTGTGTCTGAATTGAATCATATGCTGTGAATTGTCAATTCTAGCATTTTAACAAGAAGTCATACTAATGTTTGGAGGAACTTTTACCAAGAATGGGTTCTAGCAGTGGATGCTTTGTGCCTAACTATTCATGTATGTGTGTTTGAATGTATATATTGATTTGTGCATGCACTACAAGAAAAATAGCCTTTACCGGCGGTCAAAACCGCCGCCAAATCCTTTGCCCGCGGTCAGCTAACAGATGGTAAAGCCTTAGTCGATAAAGGTTTTACCGGCAATCAGGACCTTTACTGACGATTGTGCTGGATGCTGCTAAATCGATAGTTTTTGCTACACTACCAGAAATTCGGCTAAAAGCTACGAATAAAATCCGTAGCTAAATATGACTAGCCCCACATTGCAACCGTAGCCATAGAGCAAATCTTTCTCATTAAAATTTTTATTTTTTTTTAAAGTGAAATTGAAGACAAAAATCTGGCAGAAATGTACAAGAAACACAGATTGCAAGACAAAAATAATAGATTCACTTTACCGAAGGAATAAAGCCATTAATTGGATTTTTCCCTACTTTTGAATCTTCTAATAGATTCCTAGCATTTCGAATATATGATGCCAAACCACCTGGATAGCTTGAATTAAGCCGAGTTACCTATAGAAAAGAGCTACTTGACATCAATAAGCAGATATGTGAAGAGTATTAACAGTCTGTACAAAGCAATGTAGGTTTCCAGAAACCCATCAAAATCAGTTTGGTCTTCTACCAAAAATTTGTGATCAGCCAGGCTTCCAAAGATAAATTTTAAAATAATCATAATAATAACAAAAATAAATGTTTGAGTGAGGAAAATGGAAGGTTAAAAGTTGAAACCGATGTTAAACTTTTGTTGCTTGGACTTGGAAATCAACAGAGACCATTTAATATTTCCAGGATACAACAGCTGAGTTGTAAAAATATACTGAGAATGCATGGAATACAAGGTTCTAAAATGTGATTATACGAGTGAAGCACTCAGCTGCTGCAAGGTTCAAAATCAGCTTGGTCTCTCTCTGTCACATACCCATCTCAAAGCATTTCAGAAAGCCAAACGGAACATGTGAATGAAAAACAAACCTAACGAAACCTCAGGGAACAAAACCTTGCTCAGCGCAACCTCCTTGCTTCCCTTTCAGACTCGACCAGGTAAGGATGTCGCCTTCCCTGACAGGACCCTTCACATTCCTCATGATGAGTCGATTCTGGTCATCCAGGAACTTGACCCTAACCTGAGTCACTTGTCCTCTTGAACATGTGCAGCCCATCACCTTCACCACCACTGCAAGCTGCGCACGTTAGAGAGACGGAGAGAAGAATGCGAGCGAAGCTGCTGCTTTGCTTTTGAGTTCTTCCAGGTTATTCCGTAGATACATATGCTCCAAATATCAATCTTATGGTAAAAGATGATTACAAACTTGTAAAAAAAAGTTCCACATGAATTTATATCCGAAAGAAAAAAAGAAAGACGACTTTTAGTTATCATGAAACACAATGGAACCACATGTTCCTACTTCCAGCATTTTGAAAACTTCCACATGATTTCATTAAGAAAATTTTAGATTTAACCAAGACTTGAAAAAAAGAAGGAAAAAAAAAATCAATTTAGTCACAATTCAGTCGAGACTTGTTTAAGATTTAGTCCACTTGACTAGTCAAAACTCATAAAACTTGGAAAAAGAAAACTCGATGAAACTCGACAAAACTTGAATATGTTCGCAATGTCTCAAAAACAAGAAAACCCAAATAGGAAATAGAGATTAAAACATTACAAAGAACAATAACCTCACTTAGAACCATAGATTTTCTATCAACTGTTTCATGTTTTATTTCTTCATTATCCAAACATCTCTTCCACTCCATGAAAAATTCTACTATCACCCAAATAAAGAACACTGAATGAACTGCTATACTGGCAACTAGTAGTATCAAATCCATGAAAGCTTATGAGCATGCAAGAACCTAGTTTAAAGCAAGAGACGACTGCACCAATATAATCAAGAGGGCAATCAATACAGTACAAACATTCCATAATTTCAGGAAAAGTAGGATGATCATAGAGTACAATATCAATTCAAGTTCTTCATATATGAAAGATGCACATGGCATTTTGAAGAAATTCCGGAAAGATTAATGATTAAAAAAAAAAAAACACTATACATCTATACCCACAACCATACGCTCAAAACTATGATGTGCTAGATTTCAAAAAGGCAAAAGACATTACATAATTTCTTAATGAAATGTACACTTGGAACAGTATGTCACCTGGTAATGCAAGTCCTTGAAGAAAGGGAACAAATACACACACACACACACACACACACACACACACACACACACACACACACACACACACAAAAAAAAAAAAAAAAAACAAAAAAAACAAAAAAAATAAAAACCAGCAAAACATGAGAATATTATTGTCAGAATACAGTATTGGACTCTGAATTTATTTACATCAATAGTGATGAAAACAAGTTCAGCAGTTACTTCTAGCCAACGAATTTCTAAATTCAAACACAAACAAAACCATTTTCTGATGATCTTTTGAAGTGTATATGAATCATGAAAAAGAGAGTTATGGAAGCCAATGGTTTAAAAAGGCGTGAGGCAGAGGCAAGCCATAAGCCTCATGATAACCTTTTCTAAAGAGGAAATTTCAATAATGATTGCAATTGAATGTGAAAACAGTAATAATTAAACAACCACAAAATAAGATACAAATATCCTCAAGCTAGAAGATTAAGACCAGTGCTTTTCTAAATGTCACTGGTAAAGATTAAGACAATGTTGTGTTTACTAAAATCCAAAGATTGCTAGGAAAAAAATACTGAGTTCAAGCATGATTAATGACATAAATTTTAAGGGGGCACAAGTTAAAACATGAAACCCAATTAATTAAAGTTTCATAATAATCACCAACTGAGTTTTGCCCCTGTTGTGACTCAGGATCCAGTGTGTGTCACCGTCCACTGGGGCCCACATACTGAGTGGTCCAGGCTGGTCAACCAATTAGCCTTGTAAGTAACATAGAGAAAAGGTTGGATGGCAAGGAACTTTCAATTAGATTTGGTTGGGTCATATATAACAAAATGAGAACTAGTAAAATTATAGAAATATTACTAACGCAATCCAAATTTAATAGCTATACATTATCACTCTTGGAAGTTAAGGTCTAATGCATCCCATGTCTATTTGCCAGCTGCATTCTATGCTTTTCTGATTTCTTTCAAGCATTTCTTTGATGTCATAAGATGATGTAGTCTAGCTTCTGTCGTTATTAATACCCAACTTTTTTTTATTAGCAACAAGAAAATGGACTCGCCATTCTTCCATAGATCTGTTTGGGCATGTTGCACCTGTGAATTGTGATATGCTACTGATCTGGAATGACTACTGTAGGACTACAAAAGGAATGCTTTTATGGAGGCCGATTTGAGATGTTCAAACACCTTACAAAGCATGGAGAAAAGGTTGCGCGCTGCTTGTCATGCTCCTGATGCAAAAGTTGATCATGTTGTGAAAGTAAGCTATTCAAAAAGAATAAATACCAATGCTGAAGAAAGCAATACCAATGCTGAGGAAATCACAATCTAGTTATTTCCACTTTACTAATCTAACAATTGCAGTTAATTTCAATACTGTATACAAACACAAACATAGAGAATACCTGAAACTGAAAGTCGGCCGAAAAGGTGCAGGCAGATCCGAGATGGATCTCAATGCATATGAGTCCATAACTGAGCTCATTTCATCAAAATCCATGAACCACAACAAATTTAATAAAAACTTTTCTCATGAATTTTTTTTTTTTTTTTTTTTTAAATGTATCCAAAAACAAGGAACCAAAGATATACTTCAACATCAGTTTTCATTTTCCTCATGAATTTTAACATAAATTGAATAATCTTCTCAGATCTAAGGATTTGAAGTGAAAGAATTACCAAAATCTCGACATCAAACACAAACGCAAAGCAAATCTCCTTCGATTCATCGAAATAGCAAAAAGAAAACAATCCACAACATGAAAAGGAAGAGAAATTTGAATATTGTTGTTCATTCTTCCTTAATTTTAACAGAAATTAAACAATTCCTTTTCATATATAACAGTGTTAATTCCATAAAACAAGTGTTTACGATTTGTGATGGGTAAACTACTAAGCTACTTTAGAATCTTAGTTTATTTGGGATCCTTAAACTGATTGGAATTTGCCAAGATGTCAGAACTGGTACTATGAAATTTGTTTCCCATCTTTCTAAAAAAAATAAAAATAAAAATAAAAAAATAAAATAAAAATAAAAAAATCACTGTTTGGATGTCACCAAAATGCAGACAGCGCATCCCACCACCTGCACTATGGTAGAGAACACCCAAAATTTTTGAAAAAAAAAAAAGTAATAGCATACCTGATAACAAGTTTGCCACATGAAAAAGCAAGTGGCTGAGAAGTTAAATAAAAGAAGGTGATTACCACAATAGTGTGGTCCTCCAAAGACCATGTATGAAGAGAAGGAATGTGTGACAATATGGATGTGGGCAACTTACTTGTAAATGACGATTAATTGGCAGTGCGCTATTGCTGCCTCCGATAAATCAGCAGATATTTCAGAAAACCCTGAACATAAAAGTAAGGTGTAAGTAGAGACTGTGAAAACAGCCCACCATATTAATCACGGTATCGAAAACAATAGAACACAAGATCTGTGATGATAAAAAAGAGGAGATAATGGAGAGTTAGTAATGAATTAAACTACATAAAACCGTGGACATCGAACCCATCAGGTCATCAAATGGATAACCGGTCATGGACCCCACTTTCAGAAATTGGAATATCCGACTACAATTTCTCATCAATATATTCGGGCATGTGAGACTCATGCATGTTATTCAAATAGAACATACCATGGATTCATTGTACACCTAAGTTAACTCAGTTGAATTAGCATTTTGTGTTCTTGGTGCACATGAAGCATGTTGAAAAACAAGAGGAACCGAAATTACTTGGCAATGCCGAAGACGAGAGAATGCTGATTCTGTTTCACTCTTGTTTGATGGATACCTAGAATATGAATTTCCAAAACCTGTACATACAGTTAGAATAGTTTAATCAATGACATGAGAAAAGCAAACTTGAAAATTCAGGTGAAATTAACAGTGTCCATCCCAATCTGGATTCATATTCACATGAAGGGTGATAATGCACGACTTTGACTAAGATTTAGGTTCTCTTCTACATGCATTTAAATGAAGAACTAGATATGCTTGAAATACCAACTGTAAGACAATATCGTTGTTGACCCCTGAATAAATCTTAACAGAGATGTGACTGCTTTTAGTTTGTGTATTTAGTTTTAGGACGAAAGAGAAGGATCCGTCAATAAGACAAAGCTGCCGTTGAGATCTGTGCAATCCATTACGGTACTTCTTCCATTACAACTCAGCATGAACCCCACATCTTCACACAAGAGCTAAACATCAAAGTAGTTCAAATGGTCTACAATACTGTTCTGAGTCATGAACATACAAAACAAAACAAGCGAAAGCCTAGAGCAGCATTGTATGATGAAATCATGGGGAAGAAAAGAGAGATGCATGCTCGCTAAAAGATGGGTCTTCAACAGTACCATCACAAACCTTCTTGACTGTATGCATCAGGCTTCCCAATCCCATTTTGTACAGCTACACCTGAAAGTGTAGGGGAATGAGATGGCAGATCTTGAAGCAAAATGGATCAGATGTGGAGCACAAAAAAACAATATAAAAAGGAACCATTGATATATCCAACTTTGAATACAAGGGCTTATGAACCAGTAAAAATGAAATACAAAAAATGAAAATATTGGAAGAAGGTATGCCAGGTATCAAGCAAGGCAACGTAAGGATCCATTGGGTAACGATTGCATTCTCTCTTCATCTTTTTCTCCTATTCTCAAAATCCATGATTGGTTGCAATTGGAGCATTAATGCCAGGAACTTCCCTTCGAATTGCATTTTTAATGACAAATTCTCTCGTATGCATCTAATATTGAACTGAGTCACTAAGTTGTTCCAATGTTGATATATCATCATGCAGGAACTGGATGCTTAGAATGACTAAGATGAGAAGCAACAATAACTGGTGAATGCCAACACTGTGTGTGTTTTGGGCATGACACCCATCTATTGCTTTTGTGCAGGAATGGGTTCATATCTTTTAGAGACCCTAAATGATCGTTATAGCAAAAAGCTTGTTCAGACATATAGCGTATTTCCCAATCAGATGGAGACGAGTGATGTTGTGGTCCAGCCATGCAACTCACTTTTGACTCTCAAACGATTGACTCTAAATGCTGATTGTGTTGTTGTTCTTGACAACACTGCACTAAACAGGATTGTTGTGGAACACCTTCATCTAAGAAATCCTACCTTTGCACAAACAAATTCATTGGTTTCTACTGTAATGTTCGCAAGCACTACTACTCTTCGGTATCCAGGATACATGAACAATGACCTGGTTGGTCTTCTTGCCTCTTTGATCCCAACTCCAAGATGTCATTTCCTAATGACAGGTTATACGCCGCTCACTGTCGAGCATCAGGTAAGATTTCAAATATAGTAGGAGGTCTACTTCCTAATGTATTTGGAGTAAGATGATAGCCCAGGTTACATCCATCCTTATACGACACTATTTTAATTTTAACATGACTAAGAATATAAAATAGTGGAAAGAAATTCTAGTCATTGTGTAATACATCGACACTCAAAACTTGTAGCACTGGAATGGAGAAAGAAAACAATGATATCTAAGTCCAAGTAGAGACTCACTACCATTGCTTGCCCTTGTCACTCTCCCGTGGTTGCTTGCCTGGCATCGCTGTAGGGTAATCCAAACTGATCAGTGGGATTTTTCCCTATGGCTCATCCATGGTGAGGACTACTTGATGAACACTGGTTCACCATGTCGTGAGGCATAAGGGGTGAGCAACAAATGACAAGCAGTGCTAGAGAAATTTGTCTAACTATACTAAAAAAAAAACAAGAAGGAAAAGAACAAGATAATAACATATTAGAGGCAATTACCACTATATATTACCATAAGGAACTCAGGAATCCAACAGGAGAAGACAAACAACTCACCCAAGCAAGCTTGCATTTCCAGGCATTGATGGAATCCCAATGCCTGCAGTTCCACTTGTATCTCTCTTCGTTAACTATAACCAAACACAGTAGAAACCAATGAAAACTCAATATACAACAGAGAAGAGAATTGATAAACCATGTAACATTGCCAATTAACAAAAGATTTTACAGCTAGAATCTCCTGCATAGCAGCAGCATCATTTCTCACAAAAGCTAACAAATCAGGCACAACACAAGAAACCAATATGGTCTCTTTACTATAAGCACCCATATGTCTACCAATCAGGCCCACTGGATACGCATAATCCTCCAATCTCATGGGCCACTGATCCAAACAATGCAGTCTATTTGATCAATGATGGCCCACCAACTTCAACATCTTATGTAATGCATAACCAAATGTATGCTACAGGCTCAAGGACTAAGATATCAGCATCTTCATGCAAATGGACCTCTGATACATGACTGTCTTCTCTTACACAACACCTCTACACTAATCCACAATTAGGGAATCGACACTACAAATCCCTAATTAGGGATTCAAAACTTAAAAATTCCCAATACACAAATCATTGCATAATGTTACTTGAAGGATTAAAAAATGCCAAAAAAATGCCCAATTTGATATGAATAGATAAGGGGAGAGAGAGAGAGAGAGAGAGAGAGAGAGAGAGAGAGAGAGAGAGAGCTGATGTTGCAATAGAATGCTCCTTGATTTGCGGTAGATCGAGTGGAGAGAGAGATACATGATGTTGCAAACAGAGGGCCGAGGAGATAGAGAGAGAGAGAGAGAGGACTAGCGTTTTGAGAGATAGAGAGAGAGAGAGAGAGGACTAGGGTTTTGAGAGAGAGAAAGAGATAGAGGGAGTGAGAGGGAGAGGGAGAGGGAGAGGGCCGGAGATGGAGAGGGAGCGGCAGAGAGAGGGAGCGCGCACGAGAGGGAGAGAGCGGCACGAGAGAAGGAGGGAGAGGAAGAGCGAGTAGAGAGGGAGCGGCAGAGAGAGGAAGAGAGTCGCGTGAGAGTGAGAGTTGGGTATTTTTTCTTTTTTCTTTTTTTTTTTTTTTTCCTTTTATACACAGGGGCCCTGCCGGCAGCCGTTAAAACTGGCAGCTGGCAAAGGGTCGGTCCATCGGTCGGGGAAGGCTCACTTTCTTGTAGTGATGTTGACTTTGATTTCAGGGGTCAGATGGGTTTGTCGGCGGAGGACCAAAAGAAGGCCCAGGACCTCAGAGTTCGACTTAATGAAGAAACCAATGCAGAGAAAAGCGCAAAAGAATTTACCCAAGCAGTTGAGATTGGAAGCACTGTGAATGAGACCCAGACTGATGTGGTTGGATGCTGCCAAGGTGCTGGAAACTTTTCTTGTTGCCAGATTAATCCAAGTCCAAAGGAAAAAATTAAAAGCAATCAAGTCAATGGAGAGGGGGTGAAGGCCTTAGAGAAGAGCAACAAAGTAAGAGCGAGCAATAGTGGCAAAGGGGCTTGCACTCGCAAGGCGTGTGCAATGCCAACATGGTTTGAGAGTTGGGAACGGGAGGACACATGCAGCCCTTGCAGTCGTTGGGGCAGTTGTGTCAGTCGCCATAGCTTACAGTTGTTACAGGTAGTTGAGATAAGAAGTCTTCACCTTCAAAAGCCATAATAAGTAAGATTTTTTTCTTTGTTTGTTTTTTGTATTGTGTTCCATGTTACATAGGGCCCGTGTATTCAAATGGTAGAATTTGGTTGTATGTTGTGTATGATCTATAGAAAATGAAAGAGAAGAAGTTCAATCTTTCTAGAAAATAGGTTATGATCTTTATTGCAATTAATTCAAAAATCCCATCTTTGCTTCCACTTTCATTTATTCCTCATAAGGGTTGTTTGGATGTACCGAAAATGCATATTGCAGTGTGTCATTCACATGTTCGCATTTTAAAGTAGCAACTGTCCCCTTGTCTTAAATGGAGGGCAATGTACCACTTACGCTCATCTATGAAATAACCTCAAAGCATGAATAAAATGAAAATGGGTCCGACTCCTTTTCATCCCATCTTCATTCTGGGCAGCATATGGGATGAGCCAGCTGCAGCGTTGTCTGATTAATCCATTGTTCTTATCGGTAATGGCATGAAATGCCTATAGTGCAATTCAGGGTGGACGACTCTTATCACCAGTGTGAAGGTCGTCGGCCTCTGGTGACCTCCAATCTTCTAACATCAGAGTAAGTGTGGCCCACTTTTCAATCTCCTGATTATCTCAGTTGGATTTAAATGAAAAATTTGTCTTGGGAGCAGGCAGTTGTGTCATTTTTTTTTTTTTTAAACACACGCACACACACTCACGCCTTAGTGGGATTTCACCACCTATGGATACTCGAACCCTTGACCGGGTGTTGAAACTCCTAAGAGTCTACCACCGGAGCAGGAGTAAGGATCCGCAGTTGTCATTTTTCCTCCCTGACAAAAGGGTGCATTTTTTTTTTTAAATTATAATCTTTGTATGTCATTAATCCACCCAAAAAAAAAACCTATACAACAGGGAACTCCTTATTAGAAAAAAAGGGAGCCCCAACCTGGAGACGGAGGAAATACAAAAAACCCCAATGGATCAGGCCATTTTAATCGTACCCAAACCCACTTTGTCAAGAAAAATGTTACCTTGAAGCTGACGAGGAAGGTCTGAAAAATTCTCGGAATAAACCTGAGACTGAGCAGCAGTACCCAAACGAGCCAAGAAATCTGCCGGCAAATTCCCTTCCCTCTGGATGTGCACCACCCGAACTGTACCCTACCGCCTCAACAGACCAATTCTAAACAACCATGCCCTCCATTTCCAGGCCGGCGGCAACACAAATTTATTAATCAGTCAACTACTAGCCTCGAATCCGACTCAATAATGATATTCTCGAATCCCCTCCGAATACCACTAATAAGGCCATCATGCACCGCTCGTAGCTCGGCAACCGTGTTAGTCCCAAAACCATAACCATCTGAAAAAGCGAAAATGAAATCACCCCTCTCCCCTCTACATATTCCACCTCCACCAGAATTTCCGGGATTCCCCCTGGCAGAGCCATCCACGTTAATTTTGACCCAACCAGGCTTTGGTCGGTTCCACCGTACCACCTCCAGTCTACTGCCAGGATTGACAGATGTGGGGAAGAAATTTTGGGGCCACCGCAACCCTTGTGTCCCACCACCGTTCTGAGAAGCGTTGAGCATGGCCTCCCACCATCTGATCTTAGCAACTACTCTATCAGGGGGCACTGATCGACCCTCAAAAAAAGCTGCATTGCGCGCTTTCCACAATTCCCAGATAATTAAACATGGCAGTAACATGACACTTACCGATCGTCTATGCATGGCGGTAACAGCTGCCCACCATTGTCCAAGCCTCGCTTCAATCGAATTGGCTGGCATGACGTTGATACCAATCCAACTGCCCATGGCCAGCCAAACAGTCTGCGCCAACCTGCTGTTAAGGAAGAGATGCAACGTAGATTCGATGTCAGAGGAAAGGGTGTCGCAGCAGACACACTTTGACGCAAGATGAACTCCCCGGGATTGCACCGCACTGTCCACCGGAACTGCATTTTGAATCACCTTCCAGACGAGGAGAGAGATTTTGGGAGAAAGTTTCGTATGCCATACCCATTGCGACCAGATACGACTCGGATTTGATACCCTGGACAGCGACCAGGCAGATTTAATAGAAAAAACCTCGGATGGAGTGAATGGCCAAAAAGGCTGATTAACATCGTCTGTGGTACAAAATCCTGTCTGGAACACGTGGTCAATGACGGGTTGAGGAAGAAGAAGCAGCGCTGCAGAGGGGGGAAAAGGACCAGTCGGACCGATCACCTGACAAACTTGGGTATCCTGCAAACCAATAGGCACTTCTGCTTCAGCTAGCAGGTGGAGAGGGCCCAGGCCTATCCAATTTACCGTCCAGAAATTGCAATGCCCTGCACCGATCTGCCATTGAACATGGGAATCCACCGATGGAATCAGCTCCCTTATACGTTTCCACAGGGGAGAAGATTGCCGGCTTGCCGTACTGGACCCGCCTGCAGACCCATCTCGAAGGTACTTCGCCGTCATGAACACCTTCCAAACATTCTCCTCTTTCCCAAATTTAATAGACCAAGCCATTTTAAGACGGAATGCCCTCATAATATCCAACAATTTCCTGAATCCAATGCCACCCTCCTCCTTTGGCGTAGATAACAAATTCCAAGACTTCCAGTGGCATTTTAGATTCCCCTCTGCCCAGCCCCAAAAGAAATTGGCCATATGTTTTTCAATTGATTTAAGCACCTGAGCATGAATATGGACCGCCGCCATGGAATGGACAGGAATTGAAGATAAAACATTCTTGATGAGAACCACGCGTCCTGCCTGGGATAAGATACGACCCTTCCACCCACTGATACGCCCCACAACCTTATCTACCAAAGGCTTAAACTCGGTTGCTTTGAGCCTCCCTTCTGTGATAGGAACCCCTAGATACTTTAAAATGGACGGCGATTTCCTAAAACCGAGCACTCCTTCAATTGATCTGAGCCGAGACCGCTTCAACTTTTTAGAACAATAAAATGAACATTTTTGCTGATTTATTTTTTGGCCCGAGGAGGCTTGGTAGGAATCGAGAAATCTCTTGAGCTGCTGCAGAGAACGTTTGCTGCCATTCGTGAACAATAATGTGTCGTCGGCATATAGCAAATGAGAAATGATAGGGCACCCTCGGCCGAGCGCAAACGGAAGGCTGATTTGATGAGAAATCAAACTTTTAATTCCCCTACTGAGAACCTCGGTTGAAATGATAAACAGACTTGGAGAGATCGGGTCCCCTTGCCTAAGTCCCCTTGAGGATTTAAAAAAATCGGCCATTTCGCCATTCATAAGAACCGAGAACCAACTGTTAGCCCAAAATTTTTCGACCATCTTAATCCAAGATTCGCTAAACCCAAACCGAGTTAACACCTGGATTAGAAAATCTCAGCTAACCCTGTCATATGCTTTATCCATATCTAATTTGAGAACAATGTTTCCCCCACGGACTGATCTGTTCAAGTCCCTGAACACTTCTTGCGCTAAGGCAATATTCTCAGCAATCGACCTCCCATGCATAAAAGCCCCTTGTTTGGGGGAAATTATCGACGGAAGAACCTGACTCAATCTCGCTGCAACCACCTTAGAGAAAATTTTGTACAAAACGTTGCACAGGCTAATTGGCCGATAATCAGAAAACTGCTTTGGAGAAGAAGATTTGGGAATTAAACAAATAATCAACGACGTTACTGACCTTGGAAGCTTTCCTCGGAAAATGAAAGAGACAGCCCTATGAATATCCTGCGCAACAACCTCCCAAGAAGACTGGAAAAAGCTTGCTGAGAAACCATCGGGCCCCGTCGCACTATCGCTCGGAATGGATTGAACTGCAGCCTGGACTTCCGACAACGAAGGGGTAGCCATCAACATATCATTCTGATCCTGTGTAACCTTACGGGGAATGCATTGCAGAATGTTGTGATCAATGTGGCATGTCTCAGCAGTGAAAATGTGCTGGAAATGAGCCACCGCCGCAGCTTTGAGATCAGCCTGGTTGTCAGCGAGATGCCCCGACTCGAGCTCCACCTGACGGATAGTAGCACGCCTCTGTTTTTCCGTAGCAATGGCATGAAAAAATCTCATATTTTTGTCACCCTCCGCCAGCCAATCGACTCTCGATTTCTGCCTCCAGAAAATTTCCTGCAGAAGTTCCAAAGAGGATAGTCTGTCTGAGCTAGCATTGAGCTCCTGATGCAAGCTGCGAAGCTAGTCCGACGGTCTCGAGAAATCCTGCATCTTGGCCTCCAAATTAGCCACCATACCTTCCACTGTCTTAATTTGCTAGAATATATTCCCAAACACCACTTTGTTCCAGACTTTTAAATCATTTTTGACCTGCCTGAGCTTGGATATAACGTTGTATATTGGATGATTTGACTCGGCCTTCTTCCACGCTGCGCTGACCACCCTGAGAAAATCCTCATGTTTCGTCCACATACGTTGAAATCGGAAAGGTTTTGGACCTGTAATCGGCTGATCTGGGAAAGTAAGAAGAAGAGGAGCATGATCGGATTGAACTCGAGGAAAGTGAGAAACCTGGAATTGTGGGAAAGCCACTGACCACCTGACATCAACAAGGACTCAGTCCAGCCGCGCCCAAACACGAGAATTCCCTGCCTGATTGTTACTCCAAGTGAATCTATTTCCAGAAAAACCCGCATCGAGGAGACCCGCTCTATTAATGGCCTCGGCAAATTCCTCTGAGGACGCTCTATCTGCAGACCTGCGGCTCCTTCTTTTCGAACCATCCACAATGGCATTGAAATCCCCACAAACTGCCCATGGGCCTTGAGTCGAAGACGAAATAGATGCAAGGTCCGCCCATAGACTTCTCCTCAACACCCGATCACACCTGGCATAGACAAACGATATATATAGCGGAGCAGCAGATGTCTGAAAGGTTGCACAGATCGATAAACATTGATCAGATTTAAACATAACAGAAATAGATGCATTGGATTTATAAAAAATCCAGATCTTGCCACCCTCCTCATAATTCGCAAGAGAACAGTGAAAACCCAACGCCAACCCTGTTTGTACTCTTCGCTCATCCCCAAGCATGGGCTCCAGAATGGCAACAATCCAAGGATCATGTTTGCTGATGATCCGCTTGGCGGTCCTAACCGATCTCTTATTACCAATGCCATGAATATTCCACACAATTATCTTATCCATCCGTCACACATCCTGTAATTACGGCCTGTCTCTTCAACCTACGAAGTCTCGAACTCCAGTTTCCTTTAGTGTATAGATTTCTGTGTCTCCTAGTCTGCCGCATAGACTTTTCCCCCTCAAGCAATATGTGTCCCTCCTGTCTTCCTTGGCCCACCAACTGCTGGTACCTGCACTCCCAGTCAAAACCATTCCCCACCTGCTGATCATGTTCCTGATCTTGTCCCAAACACAGAATGTTAGGGGGGCTATCATAACCTTCTTCTCGAGACCCATATGATGCAATAAGCGGTCTGATATCGAGAGGAGAAATAGGTGAAAGGTCAACTTCAAGGGCAGCTCTCTCCTCTGGTTTAGCCTTCCTTCCATTCCAGTGAAAGGGTATGAATGTCTCCCACATCTAGGCCCAGCTCTGCTATCACCCCTAGCACCCGCCTCAGTGCGCTTTCGCGAATAAATATTCCAAACCTCAGGTGGACGATTCTCCTTTCCACCAGCCTGCATTACTTCCTGCGTCTGAACCTGGGACTGGACATAGTTACAAGTGTTCTTTGGAGATATAGCTGTTACTTCGGAATCACCATTCATAAGTTGTAAACCCTCTGGCTGGATCATATCCAAATGACTGATCTCAAGAACAACGTTTTGTTCCTGGGATTGGACATGGTTACTGGTGTTGTTTGGATGTACAGCTGTTGATTATGAGATAACATTCACAACTTGTAAACCCTCGGGCTGGATCATATCCAGATGACTGATCGCAAGACCAACGTTCTGTTGAGGCTGACCATAAGGCTGCATTCCACACAGCATGTCTGCTTCCCCTTGGGAAACAATAATGTGATCAGAATTCTTATTGGCTTGATTAGTCAGAAGGCAAACCTGAGATCTCACCTGATAGCACTCCTAACGGCTGGAAGAAACACCTGTTTCGGTCAGTATAGCTGATTTCTCAGCAGGGCCTATCAAAAGAGCATGAGCAGAAGCTCCATGACATCCCCTAACTTTCGGACTATCGAGAAACTCTGCCCCTCTTCCATCCTTATCACTTGAGTGGCGAAGTTCACCTATGCTGTCATTTCCATCGGTAGGGACATTTACACAAACGCCTGCTGTGCTAACTTCCTCCTTGCTATTTTTACCACCAACTGCTATAATTTCCATTGCACAGTCCTCAGAAGTAGCAGCTCCACCATTGTCTGAAAGGGACTTGTCACCGTCTCCCATACAAGCATTGTCAGAAATGGCTGGTTGTTTACCCAAGATTTCACCACTGGTCTCCTCACCTCTTACTGAGACATTTTCACAAACAGTTACAAGGGGGCCGCTGTTACCATGAAACCTTCTAAGAACCCACTCCTTGGTTCTTTCTCCCGTAGTATGATGAGTAGAAGAAGCAGAGCCGCAGCTGAATATAGGCTCCAGCTCCGCAATTATAGGATAAGCCTTCCCCAGAACTTGTAATCTCAGCACCTGGTTGAAAGTTACACCCGGACGGGGAATGACTTTGATCCTAGCAAACGCCTGGAAGTATCCAAATCTAGAGTTGGAGTCTATTTGAACAATCTTCCCGAAATAGCTCGCCAGATCTAAAATAACGGATTCGATCCAAGCATGTGTGGGAATCCCAAACAATCGGACCCATACCCCATCGCCCCCAATTACCTCATCGGGAGTCCACTTCTCTATCGATTGAAGCCCCATTTCTTTTTGTAGATTCGCGTTTCCATTGAAGGCGTCCATCTGAGCTACAGATTTGAACAGAATCAAAAATTTCATAGCTGAGATCCTGACGATCTCCACCTCAGAGAACTTCACATTCGGCTTCTTCAGGGAATCATATAGCCGATCAATACGAACATCCCGGTTCACCACAGTTCCGACCATGGCGAGACTCAGCCACCGAAGCCGATTCTCCACTGCTCTAGAATCAGCGATGGTCGTGACCCCGGACTTCGCCTCCGTGGGGTTTTGAGGGTAATGTGCAGATTTTTTTACCGCATTGATATAGGGTCGAACCCTGTTCGGATTTCTCTGCTGATGTTTTGAGGACAATGTGGGTTGTTTTACAACACTTCTACCCGATTTACTTTTCGCCCAAGCAATATGTGCCACCCTCCCATCAATTCTTCGTTCATGGAGACATTGGAGGGCATTAAGAGCATCCTGTTCATAGCAGAACCGGATGAAGGCGAAACCACGCGATCGATTGAGCTGTCTGTTCCATGGGATGTAGACGTCCCGTAATTTCCCATAACGGCCGAAAATACGGAGCAGATCGTCTTCGGTAGTGTCGAAGGTGAGGTTCGCTGCAAAAAGGGAGTAGGAGGTTTTGGAGAAATTTCGGGAAGAAACACGCTCCCAAGGATCGTCCCGATCCAGATCCCAAGAGCGATCTCCAACCCGTTCCCTCTCTTGCTCTTCCATCACGTAAATTTACCCTGTTCAAAGGAGGATTTGAGGAATGGATGTCTCCTTGTTTGTAAGGAATTTACCCTGTTCAAAGGAGGATTTGAGGAAGATCTTTGTGGTCATTTCCACTTCATTAGGCTATTTTTGCTAGTACACCCAAGCTGATACTGGTTGAGTTGTTTGTAAGGAATTTACCCTGTTCAAAGGAGGATTTGAGGAAAAAAAAAAGGGTGCATTTGGATATTGATTGAATCATGCTGGAATCATTAGTTGCATTGAAATTTTAGAAATTGATGGTTGGCTCTGCTCTGTTTGGTGTGATTTGAATTTTGAGAAATACAACAGATGAATGTAGGTTTTTTTTTTTTTTTTTTTTTTTTTTTTTTTTTTGGGGGGGGAGTGTTTGTTTTTCATATCTTTATGCCATTATCAATGTTTTTTTTTTTTTTTCAAAATAAAAAGCGATCCATTCATATTGACAACCAAAATTACAGAGGACATAGATTTCAGGCGCACCCGGGCTGACAAAAGCAGGCCCATCTCGCCTATCATATGACTATACAAAAAGGATAAGAGCCCTACCAAAACTAAGAATCCCTTAACACTCCGATGCTCGTTTTATCGAGAAAGCATAGCCCCCTAACCAGCCTCGGGAGAGCCAACATCGACTTCGTCCAAAAGGTTCCTTGATTGGCCGCTCCCAGACGAGTTAGGCCATCTGCCGGTCCGTTAATTTCACGGGGAATTCGCGAAATGAGAAAATTTTCTTTTTCTTTAAGAATTTTGATCCTTGCTATCCAGTAGCCCATTATCAATGTCTAAAACATTCTAAAATTGAGATTCTGCGCTAATGGAGGATCCAGTATATGGATGGACTCAATTAGTGTATCATGTTGCTACACGCAGGTGAGAGAAATATATTTGAGAGAGAGCTATATGTAATTCAGATTCTTCGACTCTACTGTTTCATTTTCTAGTACAAGGATGCATTGATGATATCAATTGTGAGGGTTGAAAGGTTTTGTAAGTTGAACATCTATGAGAGGTTTGATGAACACAAAAGCGTTTATAACAGTTGTGAATGAAATTTGGTAAGGTTTGATCAACACAAGCATTTATAACAGTTGTGAATGACATTTGGTAAGGTTTGATCAACACAGTAGCGTGTATAACACTGTTGGCTTCCATTATGAAATAACGCTTTAAGATTGTTGAGAATTTTATACAGATTGATGTAATTTCTGTATAATATAGAAACCAAAAAATCACGATAATAAAAATTAAGGACAGGCTGAAGCACGTCTGAAAAAACGCTGTCCTTAAAGCGTTATTTGCCCCTACTCAATTGAATTGAGTAAGCTGATAGGTTACAGGCAAATAGCTTCTAGGATACGACGAGCCTGGTGTGGGTCTGCGTTCAGCAAACACGAAGGCCCACCTATTGGAACTCAATTACACAATTTCTGGCAGAAATACAACAAAGAAAAATCCCAGAAGAAAGAAAAGAAGAAGAAAAATTGTGATTTAGACTACTGCTTTAGTCAAGTCTTTAGCCACTGGTTCTGTTGAACCGTCCTAGACCACACCGTTGGTCTGTTCTTATTGCAAATGGTTAAACCCTTGCTGTCTTGTTGCTGGAATTACTGGAGTATAAGAGAGGATTAGTGGGCTTTCTCAATTCGTATGGTAGTGCTGGATTGGTTTGTGAGATGGTTTGGAAACCCATCCAGGCCCTCCTTTTATAGGCTATGGTGGCTAGGGGGTTATGGTCCAGAGACTTAAATTCCATTAAGCCATTTTTGGCTGTTGGAAAACTAGCCGTTTTATGGCCGTTTTCTGACTGTTGTGCATGGACCATTAATCTGCTGCATGCTGACTGTTGTGAGACAGCAGCTAGCCGTTTTCTGACTGTTGGGCTAGCCATGCAGCAGTTACAGCTGGGTCCTGCACTAATGGCTCAGCTGTTACAGTTTCTGCTGCAACAGCTCTTTTCAGTCAGTCTATATATACTGAGAGATCTCTCTCTCAGTTCTCTAGTCTCTCTGCCAACCAGCCACCCGCCTAAGCCACGTAGTCGCACCGCGACTCGCACACGTCTCGCTCCGGTTCGCTCAAGGTCGCGAAGGAGCGACCCTCTGCGACACGATGCGGACGTGCGAAGTGCAAAGTGCGCCACTAGCGCCTCTACAGCCACACTGCCTCACATGCATACGCCCTCGCACCGAGCCCAAGACCAAGACCAAGACCAAGTCCAAGTCTGAGCCCGTGCCCGTGCTCGAGCTCGAGCTCGAGCGCGAGTGTTCCAGTGCTTCGCACTAGAACACGCAAGGTTCATAGTCCACGGACTACGAAGGTAAATATTATAATACTCCACTGTTTTCATTTAAACCAATTTTCCTTCTCTTCCCTTTCCCATGTGGGACTATTCCCAAAAACCCACAAAAAGGTGTTTTTCAAAACAATTTTCAAAACAACTTTTATCTATTTTATATTATTTTATTATTAAAATATATTTTTATTAAAATCAATATTTTGCAACAATCCCCCACTTGATTTTGTAAAAAAAATTTATCGGTTAAACAATACTGCCAGAATAATCAGCTTATATGCATAAAGAAAGATATATTTCGATTTTAATCTTCCCTTAGTGTAAGTATCTCAAAACTCTGTCGAAATGACTGATAGCCGCAGCTTTGAACCACTTATTCCAAGATAACAAAGTTGGAGAAACCACACACATATTCGTTATGTGTTTGTTAGAGTTCCCACAATCTTGCTCAACACATTTAATGGCCATGTGCTTATCCTAATTCATAAATCGAGAGAAAACTCTTAACTCTCATGAGAGACGACACCATCTCTACGTTCATATAGGTGAAATCCTTCCAGTGTCTCCGTTACTATAAGACACTTGTCCTATAGACTGGATTTCATTAAGAGTTCTCAGACTCAACCCTCTTTCGTAACGCTCAGCACTTATCTATTATGGATGAGGTTTTTATAATTTAGTGCTGAAAAACTTTCCACATATCAGTGATTTGTTTTTACCCATTAAACCCAAATTTAGAGATTTTCTAACTTCAGGTTGGGTTACCATCACTGGCGGAACTTTGGTTGAAGAGTTTCAATCCCATCCCTCTAGATGTGGCCTTTACTATCTCTCTCGGTAGAGATTTAGTGAAAGGATCTACCAGGTTGTTGCTTGATTTCACATAGGAAATAGTAAGGATTCCATCTCGAATCAACTGTCTGACATAATCATGTCGAAGACTAATATGTCTAGACTTACCATTATAAGTGCCGCTATAGACTCTAGCTAATGTGGCTTCACTATCACAATATAGTGATACAGCCGATATAGGCTTTATACAGAAAGGAATTTCTAATAGAAGATCCCTTAACCACTCAGCCTCTTTGCCTGTTGCAGCCAGGGCTATGAATTCAGACTCCATAGTCAAATGCGTTATGCAGGTCTGTTTCTTGGATCCCCAAGATACAGCCGCACCTCCTAAGGTGAATACCCACCTTGTAGTTGACTTGTTGTCACCTGCACTCGATATCCAGCTCGCATCGGTATATCCTTCCAATACGGCCGGAAACTCTGAATAAAATAGTCCTAAGTCTTTGGTTGCTTTTAAGTAACCAAGGACTCTACTAATTACATTCCAGTGTTCAGTACTGGGGTTACTAGTAAACCTACTAAGTTTACTCACAGCATATCCGATATCAGATCTAGTGCATTGCATAGCATACATAAGACTCCCTATGGCAGTCGCATATTCTAATTGTGTAACGGTTCTTTCAGTATTTTCTTTTAGCTTAATACTTGGATCAAATGGGGTCTTTGCTTCTTTTATATTTAGATGGTTAAACTTGTTTAGTATCTTCTCAATATAATGAGATTGACACAAAGCATAACCCCCACAATATTTTTTAACTTTGATACCTAGGATTGTATCAACTTGTCCAAGATCTTTCATTTTAAATATCGAAGATATAAACCTCTTTGCTTTAGTTACACCTTCCATTTTATTACTTATTATTAACATGTCATCAACATACAGACAAATAATAACGATACAACTACCATCTACTTTAGAATATATGCATTTGTCAGCTACATTATGCATAAAACCATGAGATAGTATTTTGGAATCAAACTTCTCATGCCATTATTTTGGTGCTTATTTTAATCCATACAATGATTTGACTAATCTACATACTTTATTTTCATTTCCTGGTAGAACGAATCCTTCAGGTTGTTCCATGTATACCTCCTCATTGAGGTCACCATTCAGGAAAGCGGTCTTTACATCCATTTGATAGATGTGAAGATGATGTATGGAAGCTAGCGCAAATAATATCCTAATGGATGTTATCCTAGCTACAGGAGAGTATGTGTCAAAATAATTTATCCCTTCTTTTTGTCTAAAACCCTTAGCTACTAGTCGAGCTTTAAAGGTTTGGATAGTTCCATCAGTGTGATATTTCTTCCTAAATACCCACTTACATCCTATGGGTCTAGAACCTGGAGGTAAGTTTACTAGTTCCCATGTTTGATTTGACAGTATGGATTCCATTTCATCGTTTATAGCTTCTTTCCAGAAAGCTGCGTCTCTAGAGGATATAGCTTCTTTATATGATTTAGGATCATCTTCTATAGTCATCACTATAGGTATTTGTCTTATAACATTTTCTCTATCTGCTTCTACAAGATGGAAAATGATACGTTGTGAGTCTATGTAGTCATCTCCAAGACTCTTCTCTATTCTTGTTCTTTGACTCCTACGAGGTTCAATAGGAGCTTCCACTATCTGTGGAGCTGTGCTATCTGGTTCTCTATTAGGAGTTTGGATTTCATTATCCTTTGACTCCAAGGATAGTGAGTTCTCAAAGAACTCAACGTCTCTTGATTCTATTATTGTATTAGACTCCATGCCTAGAAGTCTATAAGCTTTACTATTTTGTGCATACCCTACGAAGACGCACTTAATAGCTCTTGGTCCTAACTTAGTTCTTTTTGGGTCAAGGATTCTGCAGTATGCAAGACACCCCCACACTTTTAGATATCCTAGGTTAGGTTTTCTTCCTCTTCATGTTTCATATGGAGATATTTTATACTTTTTAGACGGTATTCTATTAGAATATGGCATGCTGCAAGCAGTACCTCACCCCATAGACTTAGTGGTAACTTTGCTCTTATTAGCATTGAGTTGACCATTTCTATTAATGTCCTATTCTTCCTTTCAGATATTCCATTTTGTTGAGGTGTGTATGGAGTAGTACATTGATGTATCAATCCATGTTGTTCACAGAAGTTATCGAATTCATTTGAGAAGTATTTTCCTCCTCTATCACTACGGAGAATTTTTATCTTCTTATTTAGTTGATTATCTACTTCTGCTTTATATAGTTTAAACATGTTCAATGCTTCATTTTTGCTCTTTAATAGGTACACATACACATATCTAGAGCAATCATCTATAAATGTTATGAAGTACCTTTTACCTCCATGAGTAAGAATGTCGTTTAACTTACAGATATCACTATGCACAAGATCCAATACTTGGGACGATCTTTCAACACTTGAAAAAGGTTTCTTCGTCATTTTGGATCGTATACACACTTCACATTTTTCGGTTTCATTATCTGTATATGAGATTAAACCATTCTTAGCCATGAACTTCAAAGTACTATACCCTATATGGGCTAGTCTATCATGCCACAGTCTAGCGGATTCAACCATATACGCAGAAGTGCTACTTTCATTCAGAGAAAACTTGACCATCCCATTACAAGCATATCCCTTTCCGACAAAATTCTCATTTTTAGACAGAATCAGTTTTCCTGACTCGTACACCACCCTTATACCTGGTTTTTCCAGAAGATCCCCAGAAACTAAGTTTCGCCTCATGTCTGGAACGTGCAGTACATTAGTCAGAATCACTTTCTTCCCAGATGTGAATATCAGTTCAACAGTTCCTTTGCCGACTACCTTTGATCGAACTTCATTACCCATTTGGACTTCTTGACCATCGGTCAATTCCTCATAGGTTTTGAAGGTAGATTTATCGTAGCACACATGTACAGTAGCGGCAGTATCACACCACCAACCTGGAACTTTGCCTTTGATGACATTCACCTCAGTGATCATGGCCACTATATCGCATTCTTCTATGCACTTGCCTCTTGTTTAGACTTACAATATCGGCATACTCGAGCATAGTGCCTGGTTTTCCCACAGACATGGCATGGCCCTTTGAACTTTCCGTTCTTCTTTTGGGTGTTTTTCTTGAATTTCCCTTTATTGGGTTTCAGGGAATTGTCCTTCTCGGGATGTTTGTTATTAGAGTTCTCTACTGCATGTACTTTGGACGAGGTATTCCCATTATCATTCTTTTTATCATGGTTACGGGATTCTTCCTCAATTCTAAGGTGTTTCTGGATTTGTTCCAGTGTGTAGTCCTCAGTTTTATGTAGCAACTTCTTTCTATAGTCTTTCCACATCGGTGGCAATTTGGCGATTATAGCCCCGACTTGAAATGATTCGGGAAGATCTATCTTTATCGCTTTGATTTTGTTTACTATTAGCTGCAATTCTTAGATTTGGGGTAGCAACGGTTTATTATCTACCATGTTGAAGTCAAAATACCTGGCGATGAGAAACTTGTTGGTACCTTCTTCTTCAGCCTTGTATTTGAACTCCAGAGCGGTCCATATCTCCTTTGCTGATGACGTCTGTTGGTATAGATCATACAGACGGTCGGAGAGAGCGTTCAGAATGTGTCCTCGACACAAGAGTTTGTCTTCGGCTCGTTTGGTGCGGGCAGCCACCTGTTCAGGTGTATCGTCGTTGGTTGCTTCAGGTAGCACTTGCAGATTTGGATCTAATATATAATAGATCTTTAGGGCCGTTAAGAGAAATTTCAGCTTGTCTTGTCATCTCGTAAAATTAGTTCCATCGAACCGATCAAGACGTATCAAGTCTTGATTCATCAACTTGATGGATGAAACACTGTTGGCTTCCATTATGAAATAACGCTTTAAGATTGTTGAGAATTTTATACAGATTGATGTAATTTCTGTATAATATAGAAACCAAAAAATCATGATAATAAAATTAAGGACAGGCTGAAGCACGTCTGAAAAAACGTTGTCCTTAAAGCATTATTTGCCCATACTCAATTGAATTGAGTAAGCTGATAGGTTACAGGTAAATAGCTTCTAGGATACGACGAGCCTGGTGTGGATCTGCGTTCAGCAAACACGAAGGCCCACCTATTGGAACTCAATTACACAATTTCTCGCAGAAATACAACAAAGAAAAATCCCAGAAGAAAGAAAAGAAGAAGAAAAATTGTGATATAGACTACTGCTTTAGTCAAGTCTTCAGCCACTGGTTCTGTTGAACCGTCCTAGACCACACCGTTGGTCTGTTCTTATTACAAATGGTTAAACCCTTGCTGTCTTGTTGCTAAAATTACTGAAGTATAATAGAGGATTAGTGGGCTTTCTCAATTCGTATGGTAGTGCTGGATTGGTTTGTGAGATGGATTGGAAACCCATCCAGGCCCTCCTTTTATAGGCTATGGTGGCTAGGGGATTATGGTCCAGAGACTTAAATTCCATTAAGCCATTTCTGGCTGTTGGAAAACTAGCCGTTTTATGGTCGTTTTCTGACTGTTGTGCATGGACCATTAATCTGTTGCATGCTGACTGTTGTGAGACAGCAATTAGTCGTTTTCTGACTATTGGGCTAGCCATGCAGCAGTTATAGCTGGGTCCTGAACTAATGGCTCATCACCACATTCGATTCTGCGCAATGACTCTTTTCGATCGATCTATATATACTAAGAGATCTCTCTCTCAATTCTCTAGTCTCTCCGCCAACTAGCTACCCGCCTAAGCCACGTAGTCGCACCGCGACTCGCACACGTCTTGCTCCGGTTCGCGCGGACGTGCAAAGTGCGCCACTAGCGCCTCTACAGCCACACTGCCTCACATGCCCACGCCCTCACACCGAGCCCGAGCGCGCGCGCGGGTGTTCCAAGGTTCATAGTCCACGGACTACGAAAGTAAATATTATAATACTCCAATGTTTTCATTTAAACCAATTTTCCTTCTCTTCCCTTTCCCATGTGGGACTATTCCCAAAAACCCACAAAAAGGTGTTTTTCAAAACAACTTTTATATATTATATATTATTTTATTATTAAAATATATTTTTATTAAAATCAATATTTTGCAACAACATCATCACAACATTGCACGCTGGTGCAAGATTGCAGCCAATGATCAGTTGGGCTCTCAGTCATCAGTATTATCTAGTCCAAAAATCAGTTTGTTTGGTAGGATTTATGATTATGGACTTTAAAGTGGGGCTCTTGATTCAACATAAAACATGTTACACCAATTTTCAGCCAGAAACGGGTTTTCTATTATAATTTGGACTTCGAAACAGGACAAGAGATGGATTTTCTATTATTATTTAAACTTTGAAACAGGACAGCGAAAACATGAAATATGCGACCATCAATATATGGTTGGATACGTTAGATAGAAAAGTATAAATTATATCATCCTTCTTACCTGGTGCTTCTATTCCCTTGAGATATTTTGCTCTTCTCCTAGCTCCAATTCTCTTATTTTCGTAGTATTAGATCAAATGCTGCAGAGGGAAAAATCTACAATAGCATTCGATCAATAAATATAATACATTCTCTGATTCTCTCTCTCCAAAGTGTCAGAGTTCGCAAAAGAATTCCCATTCCCACTCTGTATTCGATTCTAAACCCAATACACATGGATCCCCAGTCATATTTACTTTTCGATTTTGTTGATGGTGGTGAAACGTTAGTATCTCTATATTTAGTTAATGTTGACGACTGCATAATTGTAAATTTTCTTAAAACGATTTGTTTGTGAATGTAGGAAACTGTTGACTTTATGGTATTTTACCTATGGGGTAGTTTTGTGAAAAATTCAACATGGTAAAGAATGTTAACTTTGTAAGTTGCAGAGGAATCTCACCTGACAATTTATTCTTCTTCAAGAGATTTAACGATTCAAGATTCTTTCTGATTCTTGATGATGCGGGAGTTCGGTTTATGAAATGGTTGTGTAGGATATATTAAACACATGCAATGACTTTAGATTCCCAATTGATTCTGGGATATCCTCATGAAATTGGTTATTTGTGGGATCTACTACAGTGAAGACAATAAAAATCTTTACCAGTTCCATTTCTTGCCCTTTGCTCGCTGTAGTCACTTATCTTAATAGTATCTAGTATCAAATTCTTTGCTAATGAAATTGGAGGACCAAGCACCACGTGCTCCCATTTATGAGATAACCTCAAAGGAGGGCAGATAGGGCACTTCCTCCACTAAGATCTAACTAGAGACAACCAGTCCTGTTAGGGGCTGTAGGGCCATCATGATGTATATGTTTTCTCCATGCTGTCCATTTATTTTAAAATATCATTTTAAGGCATTAACCCAAAAAAGGGCAGATTGAAAGCTCAAATTGTGTCCAACACATGAAGTAATGGGGATTGAACTCCTACCATTTAAAACTTCTTAGGGTCCACCGTGATGTTTATTTGCCATTCAACCTGTTAATAAGGTCACATAGACCTAGATAAAGGGAAAACATAAATATCAGCTTGATCAAAAACTTCTGTGCTCTGCTACTTTCTGTGGTGTGTATGGATGGTGTTGATAAAACATACACATGGTGTGCCCCACAATTATACTAACTCATTCAAGGATGGAGTGGGCTGCACCACATGGCATAATGAGATTTGTGGACCCAAATGATGCACCATGTTGCCACATGATCTGGTAAGAGATGACTGTCATATTTCAGGTCCTCCTAGAAGATGGATAGATTGACAATATGAATATGAGGGGTTTTGTGATAATAATAAAAGGACATGGGCTAACGTCTGCCGAGGTTTGAAAAGCCAACCAGTATGTATAAGACAATCCATCACCATGCTATCATGTATCACAACATGTAAAACCGGTTTGAGATCGAAGATGTCCATTAGTTGGATCCCAACCATGTAAATCATTTGGTCCATCAATCAGGCCGGTTAGTAGGATCCATTATCTATGGACTTCATAAGGTTGAGTTTAACTAATAAAAAACATGCCACATGTATAATTTTCAATCAATGACTAATTTTCTATCACACCATGGTCCACAAATGGGATAGTAAAGGCATGAAATGTGTGCACAACAACACTTAGTTGTATACATAAAACATAATATTATAAATACAATCCTTATTCCCTTTGTGCTTTTGTATTCTTGAGTTCTTCCAACATTTTGCTATTTAAAAAAAAAAAAACGTTTGCAGAAAGGTGGGAGCACACCACCTGTAACTTTGTTGATATGATTAAAATAATGTACAATCATTTGGGTGGGCTACACAAAAAGAAATGGACCTCACCTAACTTAGTATTGATGCATTAGACTAAATACATCACATGGAAATATTAACAAAAGCATTTTATCAATAAACATAATGTATTCTTTTTTTCCCTTTGTCCAAAGTGCTAGAGTCCAGAAAAGAATTCCCATTCCCATGCCGTATCCAACTCCAAACCCAATGCACATGGATTTCCAATCGTATTTGCTTTCCGATTGTGCTGATGGTAGTAAAACCTTGTTATCTCCACATTTCTTTGATAGTGGAGGACCACATAATCCCAAGTTCCCTTGAAAAGATCCATTCGTAAATGTAAGAAACTGATTGCTTTGCTGTATGCTACCCACGAGGTGGTTTTGTGAAAGGTTCAATACGCCTAGGAATGTTAATTTTGTAAGTTATGGGGGAATTTCACCTGACAAATTATTTCGTTTGAGATCTAATGACTCAAGATCTTTTATATTCCCAATTGATGCTGGAATTCCGCCCGTGAGATGGTTGAAGGACATATTTAGTCCATGCAGCGACTTTAGATCCCCAATTGATTTTGGGATATCCCCGTAAATTTGGTTATTTGAGAAATCTACTATGGTAAAGGCAGTAAGGATCTTTACTAGCTCCATTTGTTGCCCTTTGCTCACTACCGTCACTTTATCTTGATAGTATCCATATCCAAAACCTTTGCTAAGGAAATGAGATTGGGATTTGCCCTCCTCCATCATTGCCTTCCAGCTCTTAAACATATTTGATGGCAAGCCACCTGTAAAGCTGTTAGAAGAGAGGTCGATGATTTGTAACAATGGGGAAGTGTGAGTTGCTAGGAACTGTCCAACGGTGCCATGAAATTTGTTGGATCTCAAGATGAGAATGCGCAGTTGGGGAAAGTTTTCCAACTGAAAAGGGAAGGTGTCATTTATTTGATTGTTTCCAAAGTTTAACACCTCCAGCTTCTTGCAATTGGCCAGAGACCTTGGCACCTGCCCTTCTAATTGATTTCGACTAAGATCAAGTGTCTCTAGATTGCATCCCTCTTTGAATGTTTTAGGAAAGATGCCTTGAAATGCATTTCCTCCGAGATTCAACACAATGAGGCTAATGCTGATTTCGCCTAGACATGGTGGAATCGAACCATTGAAGCGGTTGTCAGATAGAATGAGGACTTCTATTTGAGCATTCCAAAAAAGCAGTGGAACTTCTCCACTAAAATTATTGCTCAAAAGTGAATAGAATTTGATGGAAAGTGGAGGGATTGGGATTGAGCCTTTTAGCTTATTAAAGCTTAGGTCAAGGTCTTGCAACATGCTTTTGGAAAGATCAAGAAGTGGTTGCACTAATCCCTCCAAAGCATTATGAGAAAGATTCAAATAATTCAAATACCCATTTCCAACCTTCCATATCCAATTGGGTATTTCACCATTGATTTTGTTGTTGGAAAGGTCCAAATAAAACATCTCCTCTTGGCTTCTCAAGATATCTGGAAATTTGCTGATGTTGCAAGATCTTAATAACAACCGTTCAATTTTTGGGAAGGATATGGAGGTAGAATTGCTTCTGCTATTGCCGACTGAGAGGTGGTTATCTGAAAGATCAAGGTACCGGAGGTACTTAAGGTTTTGGAATAAGCCAAGGTCCACATCACCGCTGAAATTGTTTGATGAAAGCCTGAGGTCCTCAAGCTTGGTGAATGCAAAGATGGATCTTGGAATAGGCCCCCGCAAGATGTTGTTACTCAAGTCAATCCTCCTTAATTGTGAAGAGGATGCGTCCTGGAACTCGCTAAGCTGACCACTAAATTGGTTATCTTGGAGATTCAAATCCGATAATAATGGGAGTGAAAACAACGAGGATGGGATTTTCCCACCAAGTGAATTCTTGGACAAGTCAATCCTCCATAATTGTGAAGAGGATGCATTCTCGCCAAGCTTACCACTAAACTGGTTATCTTGGAGTTTCAACTCCCATAATGATGGGAGTGAAAACAGTGAGGATGGGATGTTCCCACTAAGTGAATTATTGGACAAGTCGAGCTGTTGACAATTCTGAAGCTGATTTCCATACAAAGAAGGGATTGAGCCAGTGAATTTGTTTGATGAAAGCAAGAGGTATGCAAGGTTGGGGAGTTGAAAGATTGACCTTGGAATAGGTCCCTGCAACTTGTTGTAATCCAAATAAATGCTTTCTAATGGCGAAGAGGATGCGTTTTGGAACTCTCCAAGCTGACCACTAAATTGGTTACCCGAGAGAGCCAACGTTTTTAATGATGGGAGTGAAAACAATGAAGATGGGATGGTCCCATTTAGTGAACTGTCGGAAATTTGGATCACTTCGGAAGAAAGGATTCGATGGTTGAAGCCTCTGGATGAAAGGTCCAAAAAAACGAGGTTGCTGAGGTTGGCAAGAGAGGGTGGCAACGGTCCGCTGAATCCACTGTTTGAAAGGTCCAAGGAAACGAGGCTGCTGAGGTTGGCAATAGAGGATGGCAATGGTCCATTAAAATCATTGTTTGAAAGATCCAACTGCACGAGTTTGTGGAGCATCACAAGCGATGATGGGAATGGACCTGATAGCTTGCAATTTCTGAGTAGTAACACGGTCAGCAGTACCAAATTACTGAATGAATCCCCTAGCTCTCTACAACATTCAGTGTTGGATAGGACCAGCCCTTGGAGAGTATTGTTTGGAGGGATTTGGCCAGCTGTGAGAAGCGGATTGTGTGCTACATGGAGGATTTGTAGGTTTGGCAGCCTGAAAATACTGTTTGGTATGGCGGAAGAGAGATTGTTTTTAGTGAGGTAGAGTTCAGATAGGAAATGGAGCTTGGAAAGGGAAGAATCGATGGGGCCTGAAAGATTACAATTGCACAAGCTCAATTTGCGGAGACGAGGGAGTGCTGAGGATAAGGCCCGGCCCCACTCGGTACCGTGAGCTGATATTTTTACATTATCGAGATACAGTTCTCTCAGACTCGATAGGTTTTGGACGAGTGCTCCGATGTTTGGGATTTTGAGTTCCAGATCAAAATTGTCAGATAGATCGAGGGACACCAAAGTGGTCAAGCGGGAGATTTCCAGTGGGATTTGGCCATAAAAATGCAAAGAAGAGAGGTTAAGATGGGTCAAACTAGTGAGCTGCTCAAACCCAGAAGGGATTGGAGAGTAATCAAAGTAATTGGAAGCGAGGTTGAGCTTCTGAAGGCTCTGAAGATGAAAGAAGCTTACAAAATCAATCCGACCAAAGATATGGAACTCGCTGAGGTCGAGACTGGTCACGTGACCAGTGGCGCCATCACACGTGATGCCTTCCCAAGAACAGCAATCCCTGTTATCAGGATTCCAGAGGAAAGTGTTGTCATGTTGTATTCATGAGAGAAGTCAAAGCCCTGTTTCAAGTGGAGCAAAGCAGAGAAGTGATCTTCAATGCATTGGTGTTGGGTTGACAAGGCCTTACTGTTAGTGACACTGGCAAAGACACAAGTGGAATAGAAAAGGAGGGAAGAGAAAAGGAGAAATGAAAAGGCTTTATTAGTAAGAGGGTGGAGGAGATCCATTTGATTTTCTTGGGAGGATTTGGAATGTGTAGGAAGAGAGAAGGTTGGGAGGCATTATATAGGGAAGGGAGGAGTGTTTAAATCAATGCCAACTATTCGTTATGTGAGCCACATTCACATGCAATCACCGACAGCAGAGATTCTAAGCACGGGGCGTGGATTAGGTACTAGCTACCTCCGCCAGTTGGGAGATAGGGACAGGTGGAGGCTCCGAGGGCCACTGAGGGGCTACCGTGATGTTTGAATTTTATCCACACCGTCCATTCATTTTTTCAAATCATTTCAGATAATGAAACCAAAAATAGAGATGATACAAGGCTCAAGTGGACCACACAGTAGGTATTAAATTCCTACCATTGAAAAATTATTAGGGAGCACAGAAGTTTGGATCAAGATGATATTTATTTATTTATTTTTCTTCATCCACGTGTATATGACCACATCAAGAGGTTGTACGGAAAATAAACAACATTAATGGCTTTTTGAGTGCGGATCATCTATATTGAAGGCACATCGTTTTGTTATTGGTCCACATCAACTGAAATCAGCTGAGAACAACTCAAAAAGAAAGAAATAAAAAACATAAGGATTTTTAATTGGAAAATATACTTATTTCCTCTTTGGTACACTGATTTTTCTCACGAGTGTTTTGGCGAGTGAAACCAATGTGGACCGCATCGGTTTTTTCATTTTTTTTCTAATCATTTTATGCATGAGACAAAAATTGAGACAGGTGAAAAGCTCAAGTGGACTGCAGCAAAGAAAGAATTTGAGCTTGAAGGACTACAATTGAAACCTTTCAAAGGGCCACCGTAAAGTTTATTTGCCATCTAACTTATTCATAAGATCACGCATACATGGATGAAGGCAAAACAGAAATATCTGCTTGATCCAAGACTTCTATGGCCCCAAGAAAGTTTTCAATGGTAAGCATTCAATCTCCATTGTCCACTCGAGCATTCATCTACCTCATTTTTGGGCTGGTACTTAAAATGATCTAAAAAATAATTATATGAAAAAATGGATGGACGGTGTGTATATGAGATCATCGTGGGGCTTGCAAATTTTTTTGCAACGTCAATGCATTTCCGACTTGATCAACGCCCGAGATACTTTATGAATTATTTTGAGAGCAAATTAAGGGCCTGTTTGTTAATACTGAATTTTTGTACTTAACACGGAATTTGGAAAATATTCCATATTTAGTGGTGTTTGTTGACACCGAAGAAGGAAAGCACTCCGCCATTTATGCTGAATTTTTTCCGTGATAGGAGTCTAGCTTAATGGGGATTATTATTTTTTAATCCAAAATTGTCCTCTGTGACAAAGATTTTCTCCCTTGCGTTATACACATCCTAACTTTTAACATGGGGCACTTCTCTGAACCCACCATGATTTATGTATTAGATACAATCTGTCTATCAACCTTTTTATATCATTCTAAAGCATGATTCGAAAAAAAGATGCACATCCAAAGCTCAAGTCAACCACACCACGTAAAGTAGTAGGACAGGAACGACTACCGTTAAAACTTTCTTGATGTCTACCGTGAAGCTTATTTGCCATCAAATCTCTTTATAAGTTTACACAGACCTGGATGAAGTTAAAACACAAAAATCAGCTTGATCAGAGCCTTATGTGGCCCCAAGAAGTTTTCAATGATAGGCATCCAATTCCCACAATTTCTTGTATTGTGGCCCATTTAAGCCTTATATTTGCCTTGTTTTTTGTCTTAATTTCAAAAATAATATGAAAAAAAATAAATAAACGACATAAATAAAACATGTATATATATCATGGTAGGCTCCACAAAGCCCTTAAATGTCCATATTTAGGTAGATCTTAGTGGGGTAGTACACAATCCTCTCTCAGATTTGGGGTGCGAATTATGTGCAAATGCTTTTCAAAGGAAGTTCCTGCACGCTGGAATCTTAGGTGGAGCCCACTATTATGCTTGTGATAAATCCAATCTGTCCATCCGTGTTTTGAGATCATTTTAAGACTCGAGACAAAAAATAAGGAGGATACAAGACTTAAGTGGGCCGCACTAAAGAAAAAGGTGGGTAAGAAAATTTCCATTGTCGAAAACTCCCCGGGGTCGACAGTGATGTTTACATGCCATTAATACGGTTCATAATGTCATTCCTAGTGATATAACTCAAACCACAAATATTAGCATAATTGAAAACTTCTGTGGCCCCATGAATATTTTAATTATGGGTGTCCAATCCTCATTTTTTCGGCCCATTTGAGTTTGGGATACGGCTCATTTTTAGAAATATGTCCTAAAATGATCTCGTAAAATGGATGGACGTGGTGGATTTCATACAAACATCACAGTGGGCCCCACCTAGATTTCCAGCTGTGGACTTCCTCGGAAAGGCTTTTCATGAAATCTGGCTCACACCTAGGGCCTACTGTGATATATGCCACTACATCCATACCGTCCATCTATATTGAAAGCTTATTTTAGGGCATGATCCAAAAAAATAATTTAGCTTCAAATCTTAGATAGACCTTTGTATATAGGAAATAGTGGTGATTAACCATTTAAAAATTCTTTTGGGCCACAAAAGTTGTAGATCATGTTGATATTTGTGTCATCTCTTCATTTAGTTGTTTGTGACCTTTTCAATAGGTTAGATGACAAATAAACATTTCACTAAAATTCAAGGAGGTTTTTAAAGGTAGGGATTCAATCACAATTGTTTCATATGGGTAAATGTGTCAAATTAATATATTTCAAACATTTCAGGTGTTAGTTAACAAGCAAGTTATTCTAGATTCATTAATAGTTTTCCAACTTCAGATTCAAATTTTAGATTCAGACTTCAGATTTCAGATTTAACAAACGGACCCTAAGTGTCTTTGAGACCTCACCCAACATGGTGAGTCCTTGATAGTGGGGGCCACCTAGATGCATGTATTGTATATCCATGCCGTCCATCCATTTTAACAAATACTTTGGGGCATGAATTCAAAAATCTAGTAGATAAAAATCTCAGAGTGATCCTATAAGAGTTTCACTAGCGTGTGTCACCTTGTATTTTCCAAAATTTTGTGCTTCTATCCTAAAATAGTAAGAAAAAATAAATAGACAATGTGGATAAAACTCATAGACCACGATGACCCCTTTGAGCCCCTGCACATTCCTAGCTACGGATTAGCGGGGTTAGTAGTATATCAGTGTTCCTAAGCTTTGCATTAAATTAGTAGGAACACTGATATACTACTAACCCCGCTAATCCTTAGCTAGGAATGTGCAGGGGCTCAGAGGGGTCATCGTGGTGTATGAGTTTTATCCACATTGTCTATTTATTTTTTCTTACTATTTTAGGATAGAAGCACAAAATTTTGGAAAATACAAGGCTCAAGTGGACCACATCATAGGAAGCAGAGATGATAATGACACACGCTAGTGAAACTCTTATAGGATCACTCTGAGATTTTTATCTACTAGATTTTTGGATTCATGCCCCAAAGTATTTGTTAAAATGGATGGACGGCATGGATATACAATACATGCATCTAGGTGGCCCCCACTATCAAGGACTCACCATGTTGGGTGAGGTCTCAAAGACACTTAGGGTCCGTTTGTTAAATCTAAAATTTGAAGTCTAAATCTAAAATTTGAATCTGAAGTTGGAAAACTATTAATGAATCTAGAATAACTTGTTTGTTAACTAACGCCTGAAATGTTTGAAATATATTAATTTGACACATTTACCCATATGAAACAATTGTGATTGAATCCCTACCTTTAAAAACTCCTTGAATTTTAGTGAAATGTTTATTTGTCATCTAACCTATTGAAAAGGTCACAAACAACTAGATGAAGAGATGACACAAATATCAACATGATCCACAACTTCGCGGTCAATTTCAATCAGTTCATTTCACAGTCAATTCCATGCATTTCACGGTATATTCCCTTCACTTTCACGGTTAATTCCATGCATTTCATGGTCAATTCGCTTCACTTCACGATCAATTCCATGCATTTCACGGTCAATTTCCTTTACTTCACGGTCAATTCAACGCATTTCACGGTCAATTACATGCATTTCACGGTTAATTCCCTTCACTTCGCGGTCATTTTTATTAATTTCACGATCAATTCTGGCAATTCCCCTTCACTTCACGATCAATTCCATGCATTTCACGATCAATTTCCTTTACTTCACGGTTGATTCAATGCATTTCACAGTCAATTCCTTTCACTTCAGGGTCAATTCCATGCATTTCATGGTCAATTTCCTTTACTTCACAGTCAATTCAATGCACATCTCAGCCAATTCCCTTCACTTCACAGTCATTTTCATGTATTTCATGGTCAATTCCGACGATTCCCCTTCATTTCACAGTCAATTTCATGCATTTCACAATCAATTTCATGCATTTCACAGTCAATTCCCTTCACTTCACGGTCAATTCCATGCACTTCACGGTCAATTCCCTTCACTTCATGATCATTTTCATGCACTTCACGGTCAATTCCCTTCACTCCACGTTCATTTCCATGCATTTCACGATCAATTCCGGCGATTCCCCTTTACTTCACGGTCATTTCAATTCATTTCACGGTCAATTCCCTTCACTTCATGATCAATTCAATTCATTTCACGGTTAATTCTCTTCATTTCACGGTTAATTCCCTTCATTTCACGATTAATTCCCTTCATTTCACGGTCAATTCCAGCAATTCCCCTTCACTTCACGGTCAATTCTCTTCACTTCACGGTTAATTCCGGTGAAACGCATGGAATTGGCCGTGAAGTAAAGAGAATTGACAGTGAAATGCATAGAATTGATCGTGAAATGAAGGGGAATCACCAGAATTGACCGTGAAATGCATAGAATTGACCAATTGACCGTGAAATGCATTAAATTGACCGCGAAGTAAAGGGAATTGACTGTGAAGTAAAGGGAATTGACCTTGAAATGCATAGAATTGACCGTGAAATGAAGGGGAATCGCCGGAATTGACTGTGAAATGAATGGAAATGACCGTGAAGTGAAGGGAATTGACTGTGAAGTGAAGGGAATCAACCGTGAAATGTATTGAATCGACCGTGAAGTAAAGGAAATTGACCATAAAGTGAAGGGAATTGACCGTGAAATGCATTGAATTGACTGTGAAGTAAAGAGAATTGACCGTGAAATGCATTGAATTGACCGTGAAGTAAGGGCCTGTTTGGCCGGGCAAATTGGATGGGATTGGATGGTATTAGAGTGGATTGCACGGATTTCAAGGTAATGATAGTTGTGTCAGTGGATTGATGCAAGATCTATGGGATTACTATATTCGGTCTGTTTGGCACGCACCGCCAAACCCGGGATTAAACCTTCCAATTTCTTTCAATCTCTCGAACCAAACACGTCCCAGGCAATTTTGAAGAGATTAGGGTGGATTGGATGGGATTTAAAGGTAATGATGGTGATGTCAGTGGATTGTCTTAATATCCATGGGATTGCTATATCCCAGCATCCGGATCCCATGTCTGTTTGGCACGCTTGGCCAATCCCGGGATCTATCTTCCAATCCCTTCCAATCTGCCCGACCAAACAGGCCCTTAGGATTTAGAACAATCCATCGGAGCCAACACCTTGAGTGGTCAAATGATCACAACCATCCATGTTGTAGACTACATTCTATGAAGGCTACCATAATAAAATTACACTGAAAGGATGATCACAACCGTTGCTATCTATAAATGAACTTTGAAGTGTGTATAGAAAATTTTCAATACCTAGTATTCAATCCTAAAAATCAAATGTTAGGATATGAATGGGGTATAAGTTATTTATTATAGTAACAAGAATTTGGACAGTTTAGATTATTAGACCATCCCAGCATGTAGGTCCTAATGGGCAGTGACATGCACTACACCATAAGTGGGTCTATAACCAAAGCTTTCTAAGATTCACTGCTGTGTCTATTGACATCTACTCCGTCCACCGCTCCACTGGCATGATCCAAAAAATTAGCTAAATCTAATCCATTCTAAAAAGCAAAGTTTTAATTCATACGAAAGTAATGAGAACGTTTGTTTAGATCACATCTACAATACGATCAGATGTGAAAATCCATCCCAAAACCCCATGTAGGAAATCTTATTTACATTTATAAAATAATAATAATTAATCAGTTTTAGAAACTGCTTTAATTGGAGAATCTCCAACTATGGATTTAATCCAATGCTTGTTAATTCGGGACTAAGGATTGATCTTCTGACAAGTATTCAAAAGGGAATCTCTACTGTGAAGATAGACTTCAAAGTCTCTCTTCCTTCCGGGAAAAGAGGCAAGAGAAGAAAGGAACCTTACATGCAAAGAGAGGCAAAGGAATCAACGATCAAGTCATCCACGGAAACCGTCTTATCAATTTACTCACCCTAGCATGGAAAGTTGTACAGATTGTGACATGGACCTTCATCCGCCAAAGTGACCCACCTTTCTTCATTAATGTTGCTAGAGTACATTACACGCAGTATTGCTATTGGATATGCGTAACTTGTGTTTTACTTTCCCTGTTCTGAAACGTGGAAAGCTTCATGTTGGCAACTCCAATCCATGTCCTTCCGGCATTCCCTACTTGGAGTGGGTCCCTAACTGTGGGGTCCACTATGATGTATGTTCCTTACATCCACATTATCCATCCATTTTGACAGCTCATTTAATGCATGATTCAAAAACATAAAGCAAATCAAAATCTTAGGTGGATTAACAAATATTAACTTGATCCAATACTTTTGTGGCCCACAAGAAGTTTTTAATGGTCAATCACCTTCGTTTTATGTGGTGCGGTCTTCTTGAATTTTAGATCCGGTTCATTTTTGGTCTCGTGCTCTAAAATGAGCTAGCGGAACTGCCACTATTTCATTAGGTGTGGTCCACCTGAATTTTAAATCTACATCATTTTTGGGCTCATCCACTAAAATGAGCTAGCAAAATCGATGAACAGCATGGATATACAATAAATACATCAAAGTGGGCCCAATGGTCAGAGCCGCACTGTATTCTTTGAGGTTGGGCCCACACCTAATCCACTCCCCATTGGGACCATCCAATCTGTGTGTCCAATAGATAACTGGTATGGATAAATGCTCTACTCATTTCACAAAAGCACTTCTTTAATTTCCATTTTAGAGATCGTCTTGCCTCAATTGTAGCCGAGGCTCAAGTGTCAATTGCCAAATACTAGAGCCTAGGATTAAATAATCCACAGTTCAATATAAACCAGCTTCAACGTACGGTTGTTCAAACCGGTTAAGGGGAAAAATTACACTGAAAGGATGATAACAAAGGTCTGAACTTTGACATTCTCGTCATGGAACTTCAATGGCTGTATTCAATCCCAAAATCAAATGTTGATTATTTGTTCTAGTAATGAAAAACCGTGGACATGTTTATTATTAGACCATCTCCGTATGTAGGTCCAAATGGATGGTGACATACACTACATCCTAAGGGGTCTACAACCAAAAGGAAGGTCCACTGTGATGTTTATTTCACATCTACACGTTCTGAACTTGACATCATGTTAGAGATTTTGCTAGGGAGTGCCCTATGGCTTGATGAAATGAAGTGCTTGTATTCAATTTCTTTTTCTTTTTACTCTCTCTCTTATTTTTTTGGCTCTTTTTTGGGTTTCCAATCGGATATTTGAATTGCCTTTTGATTTTTTGATTGTCTGGTAGTGGAAATCAAATGGATGGAGGTGGGTCCGGTTTTTCTCCTTTTCTACATCTGCTGTGAGTTTTTTGGACTTGTTTTTGGAGCCAATCGTGCTTTGATGTGGAAAGGAAATGTTTGTTTTGTTTGATGTTTATTTCTCTCATCTACACATATATGGTTTATTAATGGATTAGGAAAAAAAAAAAAAAAAATAATAAAATAAAATAAAATAAAAATAATGTTAGGGCATGATCCAAAAAAATTATTAAATTCTTAAGAAAAAATTGTTGAAAGTATATTGGGTATAAATATAAATAAATGTGTATGGATTTAAATTCAGAACACTAAAAGGCAAAGTTTGAATGAGTCATGAGAAAATCCAAGACTCAAATATTAGGATGATTACGAGGTCATAGCTTTTATATGGAAGTAAAGAGAACATCGGTTCAGATCACATCTAAGATACCAACAAAGGTAAAATTCCATCTCAAATGGGAGCACCATATCCTACCAAAACCCTTGTGAGAATTCTGGTTAAGATTTATAAATAATCATTAAATATTAAAAATTGATCAGTTTTAGTAACTTCTTTGAGCAGTTTATCTCAACTCTGGATTTAATCTTATGGTTGCTATTTGGCCACTAAGGCCTGAACATGAGACGGGCACTAGAAACCGAATGTCTGGTGTGAACATAAGACATAAGACATGAAAGTCCCCCCTCCGACAGGCATGCCACATGGAAAGAGAGGCAGAGGAATCAGCATTCTGTCAATTTAGTCATGCACGCCAATGTAGAAAGCTTTGCCGACGGTGACCATGAAAAGACCTTCATCCATCAAAATGTGGGACCCTACCTTTCTTCATTAATGTCGCTGGAATAAATTGCCAGGCCTATTGCTATTGGTTATGCATAGGTTTTAGTCTCTTCGACCTGGCTACATCTTTCAATGGTCTGATTAATGGTTCTCACATTGGATGAAAACGTGAAAACTTTACTAAGTATGAAAGAGTGAAAGGACTGAACGAGTGTATGTTTCTAGTAAAAATATTTGTGTAGCATCCAAACTATGAATCTAGTGAGGCCCATCATGAAGATGGGACACACTCAAAATAATACTAATAAAAAACTCGCATGGATCCACACCATATGAAACAGTGTGAAAGCATGCACAAGCCTCCAATTTCAAGTAATGTGGCCCACCTATATTTTGATTAGATTTCATTTTGGAGCGTAGATATACCATGAGACCCATCATTATAAGTGGTTTAGATTCCTGAAAAGGCCATAATCCGAGCGTACTAAAGCTCCAACGTATCTTATTGCTACGCATGGTGATGTACTCTAGCAAACCTTGCATGTAGGTACTTTTTTTCTTCTCCCCGCGGGTAGAAGAGCATGTATGACTTCAACTATGCATGTATGTGACTCCTTGCCCTACAAGGTTTTTGAAGAGTCAACGTTGGATTAAAGAGGTAGGGTCATCATCTGTACAACTTTTCACACTAGTGTGATTATTCAGATTATATCATGTAATATAAATTCGTTGGTCCAGAGTAACAATAAAATGGTTGAGGGTTTGACAAATCTAATTGGTCCATTTGGCATTCCCTGTTGGGAGCAGCTTCGGTAGATTCTCGGGTCCATTGAGGTTGGTGGATCCCTAACCATGGAGTCCGTCTTGATGCATGTTCCTTATATCCATGTTATCCATCCATTAATATGATAGGTCACTTCAAGACATGATTAAATAATAATAATAATAATAAATAAAATAAAAAATTAGATCTAAATCTTAAGTAGGTCACATCATAGGAAACTGTGATTGAATACCCACCATTAATGTAACGCTCCAAATATTTACGAGTTTCAAAAAACCATCAGAAATTATTTGTTATTTTTTTTTTTTTTTTTGAATTATTAGTCTTAGCTTGTATGCATGTGAAACTCTAAACAAGATGAAACCTTTTATGCCGTCCCATTACAATTAATCAAACCATACATTATCAGTCTTAGGATTCAAATTGCAAGATCCATCGTCCACCGTGCCCATAACTTGCAGGAATTTTGGGCCATAAGTCACACTGATTGGACCGTCAAATTTTAAAACTACTGACTAAATCCGATTAGAATAGCCTAAAATTACCTTGGAAAGTTGAGGGAAGAATCTTGATCAATCTAGGAGAGATTCGGCCGTTATGTAGACCACAAGGAGTCTGACCCACTCGAGAAAATTCCGCTAGGCCAGTGCAGGTTTGGTCCACGCAGTGGATGGCTTGGATCATCCATCTGTCCCTTATGGACTGCACAAAAAATTAAAAGAAAAAAAAAACAATAAAACAGTTAAGTTATCTAGTCAGCAGGCGCTGACCTAGTCAAGGAAGCGGATTAGATACTGACAGGTTGAGTAGAAAGACCGGCTACTGAAGTGACGTCACCAACTTCTTGGGCCCCACTATGATGTATGTTTTGTATCCACACCATCTACCCATTTGGAGAGATCATATTAGGGCATCGTTCAAAGAATGAGTCAGATCTAAAACTCGAGTGGCCCCCACCACAGAAAACAGGGAGAGTGACACCCATCAGTAAAAAATTCTAAGGGCCACAAAAGTTTTCGATCAAGCTAATATTTGTGTTTTCCCTTCTTTTATGTCTTCGTTAACACATGAACAGGTTGGATCTCAAATAAACATCATGGTGGACCTTCGGAAGGTTTCAATGGTAGGCGACACTCTCTCCATTGTTTTCTGTGGTGGGGTTCACTCCAGCCTTGGATCTGCCTCATTCTTTGTATCATCCCCTAAAATGATCTCTCAAAATGTATGGACAGTGTGGATACAAAACATACATCATGGTGGGGCCCACAGAAGTTGATGACGTCACTTCAATAGCAGGTCTCGCTACTCAACCTGTCAGTAGCTAATCCGCACTCGATGAAACGAGGAACTCGGACGCGGAGTAGTGAGTAGCGACGCTCCCTTACCGAAGTGGCGTTTCCAAGTTCTTCAGGTTCCCACCATGATGTATGTGTTATATTCACACCATCCATCCATTTTTAGAGATCATTTTAGGGAATGAGCCAAATAATGAAGCAGATCCAAAACTGTGGTGGACCGCAACACAGAAAACAGTGGAGAGAGTGACGCCAACTGTTGAAACCTTACTAAGGTCCACCATGATGTTTATTTGAGATCCAACCCTGTAATAAGTTAACACATACATTAAAGAAGCTAAAACACAAATATCAGCTCGATTGAAAATTTTTGTGGCCCTTATAAAATTTTAATGGTGGGTGTCACTCCCTCCACTGTTTTCTGTGGTGAGGTCCACTCGAGATTTGGATGTGACTTATTCTTTGGATCATGCACTAAAATGGCCTCTCCAAATGGATAGATAGTGTGGATACAAAACATACATCATGGTGTGACCCACCAAACTTGGTCATGTAACTTCAGTAGCGAGTCTCATACTCAACCTGTCAGCAGAAATCCACTCCGTGCATCTGTTTTTTCGGATCATTTTACGATATTAGAAGAAAAATCAGTTGGATCCAAAAATTAAGGCTTTCATGTGAATGGAAACGGATTTAGTGACCACCGTTTAAATTTTTGTATGGCCACAGAAGTTTCATATGAAGCTAAGGTTTTTTATTTTTTCACTTCTTTCCAGTGGGAATGACTTTATAAACGGTTTCGATGGCATATAAACATTAAGGCGGAGCCCAGGAAGGTTTCAACTGTAGAAAACTCTTTCCTTATAGTTTTCCGGATTTCTCAACCAACCTATCTTCTCTCTTGAACGGCCTACCTAATCTCAAGAAAATATAAACTGCCTGCTTTACTTACAAGCCGTCCATGATGTTGGCTCTCGATTACGAACGTTGTTTGGTTTACACGTGTACAAAAGTAACTGACGGTCAGGAGAAACTGATAATTGTCTCGGTCAATATTCATTTCATGGTTCCACGGTTTAGAACCACTGATCTCAGCGGCTTAAGCATGCAACAATAACCAGCACGCCAAGCACGTGATCCGAGCTATCCATGCAAAGGGCGACGCGTTTTGGCTGGGGACTAGCTGCTGTCAGGACGCCGATTGCGTACTGAGTAACTCAGCACCCTATGCGCACTGAGTAAACTCTGTGGGGTCCACCACGATTTACATATTTTATCCACTCCGTCCATCCATTTTAACAGATAATTTGGGAGCTCTAGCCCAAAAACGAAGTATATCCAAATCTCAAGTGGACCTCACCATGAGAAACAGTGTGAATTGAAATTCTACCATCAAAAATGTCTTGGGGCCACAGAAGTTTTGGATCGATCTGTTACTTATATTTTCCGTTCATACATCTCTGTGTGATCTTATGAACAGGTTGGATGACAAATAAACATCACTGTGGGCTCTACCAAGGTTTCAATGGTGGAAGTCATTGTTTCCACTGTTTCCTGTGGTGTAGTCCACTTGAGCTTTGGGCATGTTTCAATTTTCGAGTCAACCACTAAAATGATATGTAAAAACTGATGGACGGTGTGGATAACACACAAACATTCATCATAGGCCCAATTGAGTTTACTCAGTACAATAAAAGCTTACTAAGTAACTCAGCAGGCAATCCGATTTCCTGCTGTCAAAGCTACGTGGGCCTCATCATGTTTTTGTGTTATCCACATGGTACCTTCCTTTCGTCAGCTTATTTTAAGAAATGAGCCTAAAAAAATATCAGCCTGATCCAAAACTTTAGGGGATTTTCAATACCCATTACTCGGGTGGTGTGGTTCATTATTTTTTAGGCTCATGCCCTAAAATAATCTAGCAAGGTAAATGAACAGCATGGATAAAACACATCTATAATGGTGGGGTTGACAGAGTTTTGCCATCTATCTAGTAGCCTGTAGGTCCTGTGTTACTAACAATCCGAGTCCAGCAACCCTATACAAATGTCCATACGACGACGTTACTTATCAAAAGTACCACTTTTCAGAGATCTGATCACCTACAGGCAACTACACCACTGCCAATTTTCAGGTCAGAATACCCTATTTCTCTGACTAAATAGGTAATCTTGATGCTTAAATAAGAAGTAGCCTGTGTTTTTTTTTTTGTAGAGCAGGTCACGGACAGTTTCATGGCCAAGATGGATTAGATTATGCCCGGTCAATAATAGAAGTGATCCGGACCATCGTACCTTAAATCGGGCGTATCTCGCAATCTGAAATGAATTATCGGACGTAAAATATATGATTTTGGGGTAGAACAGGCTACTTTAGCCACCCAACCCTGTTATGCCGGGTCGTGCAAGCCGGATTTGCGAAATACCCCCTCGATGGTCGTTTTCCTATTTTAATTCCGTTTTTACTATAAATAGTAATTTTTAGTTTGATTATAACTCTTCATCCGATTGGGCTTTAGGAGTTGATTCTGAAATTTCTCTCATTCTGTAGTAATCCTATTTAAAGGATTTCTCCGTGGATTCAAGGAGTCTCAATGAGGAGTCTGGAGAAGTCTCTACGAGGAGTACCGATGAGAATGATTTGATGGTAAGATGATTTTCACCTTTCACCTATACCAAAGTGGAAGCGAGAGCAGTTTTAGAAGGGATGAAGCTATGAAAGAACCTGAGTTAAAGAAATATTATCATTGACTAAATTCAAAGATAGTGATCAATAGGATCAAGTGTAGTAGGCTACTTCCCTCACAATTTTGGTACGTGCCTAATGACATAAAGAAAGTGCTCAACAACATTAGGCATACATTAAGGAAAAAACAGTGCAGTAGCGAACGATCTTGCCCGGATGGGAGGTGGAGGTGAAGGGAGTAGCCGCGTAGGGAACGCTCACCGGCTTTGCCTGGTCTATCGCATACTTGATCAATACCTACTCAAGGTATCCTGCCTGAGATAACCAAAGCCTGCTCCTTTTCCAGTCTCTATGAATATCAATGCCGAGAATCATTTTTGCAGTTCCCAAATCCTTCATCTTGAATGTCCCACTTAACCGAGTATACAATACATTGATTTCAAACATGTCATGATTGACGATCTACATGTCATCAACATACAATTCCAGGATGATCAACGCGCCATCACTCAATGTCTTGCAATAGATACAGTGATCGTATTCGCTCCTAAAAAACTCCTAACTCACCGTGGAGGAATCAAATTTCTTATACCACTGCCTAGGTGACAAGTCGTGCAACGACTTCCTGTAAACCCTGTTCTTTGCCCATTTAAACTTCGAACCACTTTGGTTACTTCATGAATAATATAACACTTCCAATTTTTCGTACAGAATCGCGGTCTCCACATCCATCCGTTCCAGCTTGCGATCGCATTGGGCAACCAATGTGTCACGCCCCAAACCCAGAGATCGGATTCACAGGAATCCCGATCGCCGAATCTGGTGCCGACAGCCTCCGTAGTACCCCATTCTCGGCTCCTAGCGTCTATACGCCAGATTTCGATCTTGAGATCCTATAAGGAGGATTTTTTTGTACATTTATCTCGAAATAAACATAACCACAAGTATACCCAGATCACAAAGACAACATTATCATCACATATCTACTAATATAAACATTTGAATACAATGCTGAAAGCGAAATACATATGTCTAAACAAATCAAAGCTCCAAATAACCGTTGCTCGCTCCATGCTCAACGCTGCTGCAACCTAACGCCATCTACACGCATTTATTGTGCATAAGCTTATAGAAGCTTAGAGGGTGGTGTAAGTGTGTGCATAAGGTAAGTGCCAAGTATTCAATACAATGTCATCATCATACAGTACTGAAAATACCGGTAATCCATAAATCGTACAGTATCGGAATAATCAGAATTACTAACAAGATCATGAATTACTAGAATAAGCAGAAATACTAACAAGAGCATGAATTATCAGAGTAATCAGAAATACTGGCAAGATCATAAATTATGCGATAACAGAGTAAACGGAAATACGGGCAAGTCCATGAGTCAATCAATATTAGAATATGCAATATAGAACAACTATGCAAATGAGGAGTTATAAAGAGTCAAATATCAAATGTCGAGGATGCGATGCAGTATGTAATTCCTGATGAGTCCACGAATAACATCAATCGTATCTAAACCATATAAATACAGGAACACAGTAACCCAAAATATCATATGTCGTGGATGTAATGTAATATGCGGTGCGAATGGAATGACTATGCTGGAGTGTGAAGTCGGGATGATATTATGTAGTATCGCAAGCTACGGGGTCCATCACAAGGGACTTCTATCCAAACCAGTCCCATACCTAAATTTGGATAGTCAGACTCAATGTGGTAAACTCCTGATCTCAGGTTAGTCACGCGCCCAACCGAAATCTTAGTCATGCGAAGGTACACATAACAAATAGTTGCGCACCGTCAGCCCGAGTGAATAGTGAATGAATGAATGAATGAGTATGTAACTCCTGCTCAATAAGTCCACATATCAGTACGGTTCATCTTTAGGATCATCACCGGGGTTTTGCACACTCCAAATGGCACTGCTGCTCTCCCAGCCGCACAGTCCAAGTGAGCGTAAGAAACCTCACTATCTGCCTGGCCAATAGTCTGCCAATACCTATCCGGCACATCGATAGCGGACTCATTCCTCGAGCTGGTCAGACTCAGCCTAGCAATGCCTCCTACGCTCGGGCAGGTAAGGCCACACCTCCTCCCAACCGACCACGACATAGTGGGAGATGCGGCCTCCTGGTATTCGGTACTCAGGCGCTCATGTATCTACTCGGTCTCAACGTTGGGGCGTCTCCTGGCCACGGAGGTTTAGGAATTTTTACCCAGGGACATCTATGGCGCCCGTATGTTAGAACCAAACATTTCCGGTGTCTCCTCTGGCCATCCACGATATGCCTGTGGAGGCTATGACCCTGATGTCGCTAGGGCATATAGAGATCACAATACAAGATGCATGAGTCATACAATCCAGACATGCATCAATCCTGCGCATACCGTGCGCTCATGTAAAATAACCTCCGCCTATCAGGGAGTCTCATAAAAACACGCTCAATAATATATGCAATGATCAACCACATCTCATAACAAATATGCAGATGATGCGTATGGGCATGTATCATGATGCTATTCTGTCAAATACTCATAATCAGTATAAATAACGGGCATTGACAATCAACCTGACAATGTGGACATTTAACCAACATTGCCCCCAAGGAACGACCCTCATAGATCTTAACATATAATGGACCCACGGCCTCACACAACGGCCTAATATACAACATAATGAGCCTTACTCAAGGGCCATATATACACAACATGTGGATCCTGCTCATGGGCCTCACAATGAGCCTTGCTCATAGGCCATGAATACATCACAATGGGCCTTACCCATGGGCCACGAATACATCATAATGGGCCTTATCCATGGGCCATGAATACATCACAATGGGCCTTGTCCATGGGCCTCAATTACATGACATGTGGGCCCTACACATGGGTCTTGAATACATCAGATGGGCCATGCCCCATGGGCCTAATGTATATCACAATGGGCCTTGCCCATAGACCACAAATACATCACAATGAGCCCCAACTACGGGTCGCATATGCATCATGTAGGGCCTCAACAATCGGAATTGGCAATCTATCACGATAATCGGCCTCGATCGCTAATCGGTTAATTGGCCACGACCAATCAGAATCGGTAATCGGCCACGTCTATTAGAGTTAACAATCAATCACGATAAATGGCCTCGATCGATAATCGGCAATCAGAAATTGGTCATGATAATCGGCAAACCGGTCACTTGAATTGGAATCGGCCTCGACCCTGATAATCGAAATCAGTATTCTGCCTCGATAATTAGCATCGACAATCAGCATCACTAATCGGCACCGACAACCAGCACATAAACAAGGCTGGATCCACAGATGGACAGACGATCGACCATAATATAAGGATCGGCCCTCGACCGTGGTTATATCAAATCCGATAAAACGGAGCCATTCGTCTATGGTGAATGGGGCCCATTGATTAGGGTTAACCCATAAGTGAATGATGAGAATAGAACTATATATCAAGGCCTAAGGGAGGGTCACGATGTGGGCATTCAACCATCATTTTCCATCAATGAGGTCATTTAACCAATATCGCCCCCAAGCAGTGGCTCACATAGAGCCAAATATAAAGTGGGCCCATAGCCTCATTCAAAGGCCTAATATACATCGCAATGAGCCTCGCTCATGGGCCATAAATACATCGCATCAGGCCTTGCCCATAGGCCTTGAACACATCATAATGGGCCTTATCTACGGGTCGCATATACATTAAAATCGGCCTCGGCAATCGGCCTCGATAAATCAGAAATCGGTCATCGGCCTCAGCAATCAGGATCGGCCTCAACAAATCGGAAATCGGTCATCGGGATTGACCTCAATAATCAAAATCAGCAAATCGGTCACGTCAATCGGAATCGACAGTCAGTCATTACAATCGGAATCGATCGGTAATTAGAATCGGCAAATCGTCATGTCAATCGACGATAATCAATCGAAATTGTCGATCGAATCGGTAATCGGTCACGACAATCGAAATTGATCGATAATCAGAATCGACAAATCGATCACGTCGATCGGAATCGGTAATCGGTCACGACAATCAGAATCGATCGATAATCAAAATCAGCAAATCGGTCACGTCGATCGAAAATTGGCAATCGGTCATGATAATCGGCCGAAAAAGGCCTAAGGGAAGGTCACAATGTGGACATTTAACCATTATTGCTCACGTATGTGGACATTCAACCAACATTGTTCGCAAGGAGTGGCCCACATAAACATCATTAAATACATCATGGCAAAATCACATATCTCAACGGGCCTTGAATATACAACAGGTGGGCCTTGCACCTGGGCTTCAAATACATCACCTTGGCCCCTCATCCCACGGGCCTCGAATACATAATAGGTGGGCTCTGCACTTGGGCCTCAAATACATTATATGGACTGTATCATATGGGCCGCACCAATGGGCCAACATACATCAAATGGGCCGCATTATACGGGTCGCACCATCTACACCATTCCTCTTATTTATATATATATGTATATTTATTTTTATTTTTATTTTTGATCATTTTAGAGCATTATCCAAACAATGAATCAGACCCAAAGAACATCTGGACCATACCACAAATGGCAGTGGTGATCATGATTTCCACGAATAAATTTCCTGCGGGCCCACCATAGTGTTTTAACCCCCATCCAGTCTAATCATAAGGTCACAAAAGCCTGGATTAGAGGAAAAACAAATATCATATTGGTTCAAAACTTCTGTAACCCAAAGGGGTTTCAATGGTGGGCGTTCAACACCACTGTTTTCTATAGGGTGGTCCACTTGATATTAGATCTGCCTTATTTTCCTTGTCAAGCCCAAGGACGAGCTTACCAAATGCATGGACGGTTTGGATGAATCACATATATTAAGGTGGGGTCCACACACGTGGCCCACCCCCATAGAGTTGAATCTGCTTCTTTCACCAAATGGGATGGACGGTTTGGATGCACACGTGCATCAGTGGGCCCCATGAAATTGCTGACCAAATAGAGCAGCGATAGTTGCTGGGTGGGTTAACTGGCCACTGCGCCTAATGGATGGACAGTAGGGATATAACACTTATCTCATGGTGGGGTCCACTTACGTGTGACCCACCAATTAGATGGACGACGTGAAATGCGAAACATGCATCACGGTGGGATTCCCCAACCTCGTCCAGATGGAATGAATGGACGGTTTGGATATATGCATCAGGGTGGCCCGCCGTTTGTACGGTGGATCAAACACAGGGGAGTGGGTCCCGCCTACTTGCTGACGTCAATACAATTACCCTGTGGGGCCCACAGCAATGTATATATATATATATATATATATATATATATATATATATATATATATATATCATTGACTGAGATCGCCCAGACCCACCGTCCAGACTCATCTGGACGGTGATGGTTTACTCATTAAAGGTGGGTCCCACCATTAGCTCGGTTTAACATATAATATAATATATGTTACATAACAATATTTATTACATATACTAATACATTTTAAAAAGACGGGGCCGGGGCTGCCCAGAACCCACCGTCCAGATGAATCTGGACGGTGCAGATTTTATTTTAAAGGTGGGTTCCACGTGGAAGTGGCCCACCAACATAAGGTGATATAATATATTATATTATATATAAAAGAAACAACATATATAATATTTATATGTGTAGTGTGTGTGTTTGAGAGGGAGAGAGGCCAGCGTCCAGACCCTCTGGACGCTGGATGGATGGCTGGATGGAAGAAGCACATCCATCATGGTGGGCCCCACGCTAGCAAAATAGACGGACAGTGTGGGTATAAAAACACTTATATCCAGGTATGGCCACCATCAAGATCTGCTGGACGGTGCAGATGTAATAAGTACCTCAAGGTGGGCCCACATCAGCGTGGCCTACTGGTTTAGGACCAAACCGATATTTGTATTTTTCCTTCGTGCAGTCCAGCAGCCTCAGCTGCTGGACGGTGTGAATAAAACACCAGCATCAATGTGGGGGCCATGTACACGTGGCCACCAGTCACGCACATCGAGGTGGCCCCACGTATGGATGGCATGGATATAATACATACATCATGATGGGGTGCATCAGGGTGGGCCACACATATCAAAAGAGAGGAAGAGAGAGATAAAGAGAGAGACCATCTTGAGAGGGGAGGGACCCCGCCACTATGGGCCCTCCCTATACATTAATACATCACGATGGGTCCCACATATGTGGACCCTCAAATCATAAAATCAACAAATAAAAGCACCCACCTCAAGATCTCGAACTCTTACTTCCACCGATGCGATCTAAAGCTCAAATGGATAGACTTCAATGGTTGAGATTGAACTTGGATGGTAGGGATGGTAGATAGGAAGGTGGGCCACACCTAGCTCTCTCATGGAGCATTGGACATGGGTTGCTCCATGGAGGGATTGCTTTGAAAGAAATGAGAGAGAATGAAAGAGAGAGAGATGATGGGAGAGGAGTGATGGGGTGTGACATGAGAGGTAAGGTGTTTGTTGACTTTATGGTACTTGTGTAAGAGAGAGGTAAAGCTAGGTATGGGTTGCTTGTACTTGACTTTGATTGATGGATTGATGTGACATTTGATGTGATTAATGGGACATTCTCTTAGAATTTGCAACGCGCAGCATTTCCTCGAACTGAATGTGGGCCCACTCCTCCTAGCCAGGGTATCGCCTCGGCGCGCGAGACGTGGCATCAGAACCGTGGCGACGGCGCGGTCGCGATGGTACAAGTCTCAGGTCGAGCTGACTCTGGAATAGGGAATACGACTCGGAGTCGCGCGCAACTGCCGATAAAAGATCACGGGTCACTGGAATTTGACCGGGAGAACTGTGGAAGTCTACGGAACAGTACGGGCTAGGATATGGGTCTTACACAGTGCCAATATAAATCTAATAGACAACTGTTATACTTCCGGTGAATATCTTTGAGAAGTCAATCCCTTCTCTCTGAGCATGAGCCTTCGCTATCAGCCTCGCTATGTATCTATGTTGTATCCTTTTGAAGATCTACTTACATCTAATCACTTTCCGACCCGCTTGAAGCTCCACCAGCTCCCATGTGTCGATCTGGTACAATAAGTTCATCACATCGTCCATAGTCACATTCCACTCTCAATACCAGGCACACATAGAGCCATCTTAATATTATACGGATCTCTCTTGTCTATAATAAGAGCATATGCGATATTGGAGTCGTCCATGTAGCTTGCCGATATCCTGCGATTATGTTGTGTGATTCCTCTCACAGGTGGCCACTCCACCTACTTTGTATCTTTGTTCACTTGTCTCAAACTTCATGCCCTGCCCGCTCATGTGGCCATGCCCAGCAAGCCACACATGTGCAGAGGTGAAATCCACCACAGCCACTGCAGCTCCACCTATTGAAGTGCTCCCGATCAATTTGTAAATATTACTGAGTCATTGCGCTTTCATGATTACACGTGTCCCCTTAAATACTTTAAGGTCACCATCAATACTCGTGAACTTGTACCCTATAGTCTCGAGTGCACCAAGAAAAATTAGACTCTTCTTCATGTTGGGAACGTGCCTTACCTTAGTCAGAGTACGCTCTATCCCTTCAAACATCTTGATGGGTACTGTACCAACAATCACAACATTACAGGCAATGTCATTGCCCATAAACACATGTCCACCATCGCACTCTCTTAAACTGGCGAACCAACTCTGATGAAAAGTCATGTGAAAAGATGCCTTTGTGTCTAGAATCCACTCGCCCCTACGATCATCGTATAAGTGTCTGATTGTAGACACAGACAAGACATCATCTTCACATTCACTCGTTCTTTCATCAGATGTGGCAGCGTTGGCCTCCCCGTATGAAGCCTCAGATTCTTCTGTCTTAGATTTAGGGTTTGTACAATCTTTCTTCATGTGTCCTTTCATCCCACAATTCTAGTACTTTAACTTACCTTTGCCTTTATCCATGGACTTAGGTCTTGACCTTGAAGATCTTGTATCTTACTCAAAATTCCTATCCCTCGTAATTAGTGCATTAGAAGATGTCTCCATGTACTCGTTTAACTTTCTCATTGTTTTCCCTTGAAGGGCTGAGATAACGGTGTTGATACTCAGGGTTTTATTTACGATGCACATCATGTCCTTGAATGACTCATACAATGTAGGAAGAGAATTCAACAATATACATGCTTGTTCCTCATCTTTGATCGCTTCCTCCATATCTAACAATTTACACATCAATTTATTGAAGTTGCTAATGTGGGCTTCCAGATCTTTACCCTTTGCCATCTTAAAGGTATAACATTGTAGCTTCAAGTGTAGACGATTTTCAGATGACTTTTTTGCATAAATATTCTCCAACTTCGCCCACAAATTAACCGTAGTTTTCTCCCTCAAAACATTATAGAGAACCTCATCCATGAGACATAAATGGATAAAGGCTAAAGCATTATTATCAAAGGTTTCCCATTCTTCGTCTTTCATAGATGATTTTCACTCCTCAAGAGCTTTAATCTCGTCTTGCTTGGTTAATAGGCTAATCATCTTAACCTTCCATAACTCAAAATTATTTTTTCTCGAGTACTTCTCGATATCAAACTTAACGTATTGTTAATCCTTCATATTCAGATCTGTGCCCTAACGGTTGCTCTGATACTACTTGTTGTGATTTGTGCTGCGGAATCACACAGATATGGATCTAGGATAGTAATCCAGGAGCACCAAGAAAGCCTAAGAAGAACTGTAACGCCCTGAAAATCGGGGGTCGAGTAGTAACTCAACTCTCGAGTTCCAGAACATCACTTATGCAACAAAATGAATGATGATTGAATGTTGACTGTATTAGAGTAGTGAACATGAGTGAGATTAAGCCAAAACAACATATCATACTCCAGAGACAGTTAAAGTTGCAAGTGGAAGACTGTAATAGGTAGACAAAATATATAAACTATGATGAGTCTCCAGAGTGTGATAACATTTCCAGGTTAAATAATTACAAGGACAATTCTAAAATATACCTAATGTGATGACGTGTAAAGTCTCCTATCCCAAATACCATAGCCCCGTCAGTACAATACCAGGTCTTCATAGACCTGTCAGAGAGATACAGATAGGAGAACTCCTCCTCATCACCATAGAAGTAGTCCGGCTCTGCTTCACAAGCATCAGCCATCACCTGAAACTCAACAAATCTTGGTGTGTGTACAACACCGTCCCGTAACGTGGGAGTGAGTAGCTAACTCAATGGAACAATAAAGCATAAGTTACCATGTTATCAATACAGTCAAGCAGTAATGATAAAGCAGTAAATCAAACACTCCTAGTTACTCTGATTAATGCAAGTATGAATGCAGGTATGATGGATGCCCTCTCCGACATACTCCCTCATGCGACACCATCTCACGTTCGCGCATGCTTACATCCCACAGTGCTCCACATCTTCCAAGCACATGCGATGCATGATGAGCATGATTACCGAGTTTTTAATTAGTCCATTTCAAACAGCAGGATTGGAAAACTAACGTACCTCCCTTGTATCATTCCCAAACATGATCCATTCTAGGGTCGTCGATCCCAGTTAATATCGACGATGGTGTGTTTTCTAGGTCACCGCAGAGTTTGCCGCTGTGGCTGCATTACGCACAAAGGTTGCACCACTCCCCATCACCCCTTAAACGATTCATCACTATACAACTATACGTAAACAGGCCTAGTTCATACTCTATATATCGCGGTGAACCCTAAGGCACGCCGAACTTCGAGAATATGCTCACGGTCACTACAAAGGGTCGCTGTCATTACGCACAAAGGTTGCACCACTCCCCATCACCTTATCACCTTATCAATGTAGGCCGACGGGCGAATATAGTGTTCCATACCACCATAATCGGCTCACGAGTTAAGTTGCTCACTGGTCACTTAGGCACGTAGCCCCAACAGAGGTAGCCGACGGCTCGACCACGGTGTCCCATACCACCATGCCCGGCTCATGAGTCTTAGCGGAACGAGGTACCATGGTTAACGGGATTTTCACCGTAAGTTTGGTACCCTAGGTTCAAGCGATGGCGACCAAACATGGTGAACATACATTAGACAAATCGGGTTACATGACGAGCTCGGCTAGCTCGAGCGCACAATAAGTTGAACGACATGAAGTGCATAAGCACTTCGCGTGGCCAACCACTGTCGCCAACCGAAGTACGACTCGAGTTCGTCGAACACATCTCACGTGGCGACAGGAAACTCAACCACGATCTCTAATCTAGTACCGATTGTCTGGACTATAATCATAGCCCCAAGCACAATCAATTGTCATCCATAGCATGTAGAGTAAAGCATGATAGACAACGTAATTCAAGCATGATAAATAAAGTAATTCAAACATGCTAGTAAGCATGTTAACAGCATATTATAAAGCATGATATAAAGCATGTTGTAAAACACTACATTAATAGGAATACAAACACATGTATTGTAAGTAAGTGGTTTAAGTGATCAACCTCATGGAGGTAATCATACACGTCGCTAGGGTAGTTGAGAATCCAATCTCAACATCCTTAAACATTACAATTTACTAACTACTACTCATTCAGACATTTCAACAAACACTTTAAAATATAGGAATCAACATACATGACATATGTTGATCACAGAGGTATAGGGCCAAATCCTTTCACTAGGGAGTTACCCCAATCATAACACGCATACACCCATGACGGATAGTCATGGCAAGCAGGAAACCAAGTTCCATATTCATTCAGTCATTTCCACGAACACTTGGGCCACACATTTTAGCATATATAGTGTGTATTGGCCGTGGCGTGATTTAGGGTAAATCCTTTCGTCAAATGGGTATTGCCAATACAACAATCAATTATCCATGACAATTAGTCATGGCGAGCATGAATGAGAATTCTATACTCATTCAGTCATTTTCACAACACTTAGAATACACTATTACGACATACATGGTGTATGTTAGCAAAACATGTATTAGGGCTATCCTTTAGTCAAGTGAGTATTTTATCCATGTATAATATATTACTACAACAAATAATCATGATAAATACATCTCCAAAATTTATACGTATACAGTATTTTCTAGAATACGCATTTTCAACATACATAGTGTATACAAGCAAACATGTATTACGGCGATTCCCTTCGCCAAGTAAATATTTTATACGCACATAATATATTTATACGACAATTAATCATGACAAACACATCGCTAAAATATACATGTATACGGTATTGCTTCTGTACAATACCGTATTTCTACATACATAGTGTTTGTTAGTAAACATGTATTTAGGCGAATCCTTTCGCCAAGCTAGTATTTTATTCATATATTGTATAATCATATATTAAATAAGTATGTTAAACATTATTCCAAAAGAAATACGTATATCATCTACAATACGTAATTTCAACATACGTCGCATTTACAAGTGAACATGTATTTTGGCGATTCCTTTCACGCCAAACTAGTATTTTATTCATATATTATATAATTATACATTAAATAAACATGTCAAGCATTTATCCAAAAAATATACGTATACGGTATTTCTACGTATACCTAGAATATGTGAAATTCCATATTTCACACCGTTAATCAAAACAGGAAACGGAAAGCACTTTGTACATGTGCAATTGCAAGATCATGAATCTACCATTATATGACATTGAAAGCGTTGAAAACCGTAACTTATACACTTAAAGTCCTCACCTTTGCCTTTGGAAATGAAACGAATCAGCAAGGGTAGAAGAACTTCCGTATACGGGAGATTTCTAGCCTAAAGAGCGGAATCGGTTAGTTGTTACACAACCCACAACGATTCTACCTTGAATCAGACCTAGGGTTAGGGTTTCTTACTTCCAAATAGGCTGGATACCGCCGGGAAATCACTTAGAACGGAGCGGTGTAGGCCGTGTGGTGAGCCAAAGCAGGAGGAGGAAGATTGGCAACAATCTCCAAGTCCTTCTCTCTCTTTTCTCTCTCTCCCTCTAGGGTTTCTTCCAAAATTCGTATGGCTGTGAGAGGGGCTGCTCTAAGCTCCTTTTATAGCCTCAAACATTACGAGAATAGACTTAGGTTCATGGGGTACTGCTTATATAGGATATTCGCCGCTTTTCCAAACTCAAAGGGAAGTTCGGTGGCCCTCTTTGAACCAAACGTCGGACTTAAGCTCACCATCAATGGATCTACGTGGGATTACGTTTTTGACTCATTCGGATCGCAGATCGCACGTGGCGGACCACTTTCGATTCGACGGTCATGGGCCACGATCGAAATTCCAAGTACATGTAAATGTTCTGAAATTTTTCTTAATCCGAGGGTGTAATTTGGTCCGATTCGACGGTCGGGTTGTTTAATCTTGACCGACGTCAACGAACGATGCCAGATCACTATTCCGTATATTTATTTTGGCTTATGAATAGTGTTTTTCACACTACCTCGCTCCGATTCGAAACGAATGGCCGTGGAACATCGGATAAAGCGATTTTTGAGATGATTGTTAAGCCCAAAGGGCGGTCCTAGTTCCTTAGCTTCGGGTTAATCGGACTCCCGATGTGCGATCTAGACCTAATACACAAGTTTCGTTTCATTCCCGAGAAGCGCAGACGGAAATGAGTTTGGTTCTAAACTTTAGGGTAACCTAGGCCAATGATTCTACAAGTTTTGGGTCTTGCATGAACGTATTTAAAGCGATTGAACGGATTTCGTAGCTAATCCGGTTTCACACCTAGTTACTTTGTCTCATTTCTAAAGGATTTAGTCCTAAGTGAATTACAATTCAGGTGGTACTCGGGCCTTTGGAGTTTGTATATAAAGTGATCCAAGTTATACTACTTAGCTAGTTTAAGATAGTGTCTAGGGTGAAAGTTATTAGAAAAATTGGAAGATCAAGGTGATGAAGGGTGAGGTTTGTGAAGGAAGTGAGTTCAAAGGCGGCTTTAGACTTTGGGATTCAGTTCTGACAAGTTAATGAGGTATTACGATCGACCCATTGCCTAAGGTCATCTAATCCCAGGTTGGCAAAAATCCGGGGCGTTACAAGAACACAATGTTTAACGCGGAAAACCCTTATGGGGAAAAAGCACGGTACAAAGTGATAGAAATTCCACTATGAAAGAAGAGATTACAAAGATAGAGAACTTAGCCGGCTTGAGCAATCCTCAAACCTCACATTTCTCACCCCTTGAAATCCTAGAGACCCCTTTTAGAAACCCTAGAACCCTTTTAGAAACCTTAGAATGCCTTAGGATCCCCTTGGAATACATCTCCGTCCCGCATACACCCCTTTATATAGGTTTAGAAAGAAGCCAAAACGGAATAGGAAACAAAAATCGTAAAATATTTATTTCCACAAAAAAAATCTGCATAAACCCTTCGATGACATCGAGCAACCTTCGATGTCATCGAAAAAAGACAAAAACAGTCCAACGACCGGGGCTGAAAAATTCCGAAAATACTCGATGGCATCGACCGGCTTCGATGTCATCGAACAGTGAATTGCCAGATTGAAGGTATCTGACACCAACACATCCAACCCATTCATATATGTGACCCTACAAGGATGACAAGCAAGCACCAATATTAGCATGATAAAATTTTATTTTTTATTTAAAAAAAAAAAAAAAAAAAAAAAAACACTTCTGTAAGGGTGAAGTAATTTTCAATGGCTGGCATTCAATCCCCACCGTTTCTTCTGGTGCGGCCTACTTATCTTTACATGGGCTCATGTAACAATGGTTGCAGGAAATTTGCATTTAACAGAATGCGGGATGGGTTTTGATAATACACCATGCCCACCCTATCAAAGCTATTGCATGGGCGTGTTTTATTTTTATTTTTATTTATTTTTTATTTAACATGGATTGCATCTTAGAATATGATCTAACCCGATTATATTCTATATTCTCTGCTAAAGGGGCCATCTTAGGAAATGTTTCTTCAACAGGAAGAATATGAACAGGATTAGGAAAGTTTAAAAGAAAAGTTTTATTGGATCATATGAAAATCCAAGACTTGAAGAGTAGGATCATGAATTATGAGGTCATTGCTTCTATAACTAAGTAATGAAAACGTCGGTTCAGATCACATCTAAGATACAATCAGAGGTGAAAGTACATCCCGTATGTGGGCACTGTATCCTACCAAAACCCATTTGGGAAATCTGATTTTTTAATTTTTTTTAATTTTTTAATTTTTTAATTTTTTTTTTTTTTTTTTTTTGTGTTAGCTTGTTAGTACACACATGTCAGTACACACACTCCATGTTAGCCACCCCCACTAGGGATCGATACCAAGACCTCGAGTGTTGAAACGAGATTTGGAAAATCTGATTTATATTTATATATTCAAAAAAAAATAAAAAAACTAAGCTTTAAATATTAAAAGTTGATCAGTATTAGCAACTGATTTAAACGGTCAATCTCAAAAACTTTGGATTTAATCCTGTGGTTACCATTTGGCTACTTAAGGCTCTATGCATATAATAGGTACGGAAAGGAAATCTCTAGTGTGAACACAGGCTTCAAAGTCCCTCTAATTCAAAAACCAGGCATCTTGAAAAGAGAGGCAAAGGGATGACCAAGAGCAAGTCATGCACGTGATCAGTTCCTTCTATTAGAAAGTTGTGCAGATGATAGCCATGGAAAGATTTTTATTAGTCAAAATGTGGACCCCACCTTTCTTCATTAATGTTAACTATAATATATTCCCCGGTGCATTGCTATTGGATATGCCTGGGCTTTAGTCTTTCAACTTGGGTTCATCTTTCAATGATCCGATCAATGGACCTCACATTGGATGGAATAGGGAGGCCTCATTTGGCACTATGGATTCGGAATAGTTGGATTAGAAATCTCCTGCATTTGTAATTAATACCCTGGATTAATTTGGAATCCTCCAATTGTGTTTGGCATCCTAATTTAGAATCCCTTGTGATCCAAAAGTAGTTATGCACTGAAATTATGTACTATATTTATATCAGTTTGAATTTAATGACTAAATCAACTTTTTGCTTAATTAGTGTACATATATAATGTTTAATACAATGATTATAATAAACTCATTGAAATATATACTTTGGCAAAAAAAAAAAAATTTAAATCGTGAAACTTCGGGCTTCAAATGGGCCACAAGCATGGGATCACAACCGAGCGACTATCCAATGATTTTTAACCATTGATTTACATGGACAATGTTTGAATTGCCTATATCATTCTATTGAAGGAATTTTAGTGATGCATTTGATAATCTGATTGTTTTGGGATATCATTAGTGGGCCATGTGCCCAATAGATCATCAGCCTAGTGATGCATATTACACATGCAACTCTCTTAACTTTAAACTTGAATAAAAATAACGAGAGGATTGAAAATCCAAGAGAAAGGGAGCGACTACAAAACTCACCAAAAGTGAGGATTTGAAATCTCTATGGAATACCCTCTAATTCACCTTATTAAACGGCCAATGGATTTGGAATACCCACAAATCCCCTCAAATCCTCATGCCAAATTACCCTGAAGGATACAATTCTTAGGGCAATGTTGGAGTGGAGCGTATGGTGGTAGTAAAATTATGCCTAGGGAAATATTTCTTGACCATTGTGATAGTTGTGGAGTATCCAAACTATGAATCCACTGAGGCCCATCATGAAGATAGGATGCACCAAAAATCATGTCGATAGAAAAACTCACATGGTCCACACTATATAGAAAAATGTGAAAGCATATCCAAACCTCCAAATTCAAGCAGTGTGGTCCTCCAATATTTTGATTGGATTTATTTTTGGAGTATCTCTTAGATCATGAGGGTCATCATTATAAATGGTTTAGAACATAGAAAGGGGGCACTGATTGGTTACTACCCCCACCAGGACATACCCATAGATGGGCGATGTTGTTAGGGGCTCTATGGGACCCACCGTGATGTTTCTGTTTAATCTACAATGTCCATCCATTTTAACAAATCATTTAAGGCAAATCGAACTCTCAAGTAGACCACACCATAATAAGCAATGGAGATTAAAAGCCCACCATTGAAAACTTCTTAGAGGCCACCAAAGTTTTGGATAAGATGATATTAAAGTTTTCCCTTTATCGGGGTTTATGTGACCTCCTGAACAACATCACAATAGGCCCTAAGGAGTTTTCAACTGTCGGAGTTCAATCCTTCCTGAGTCCACCTTGATGTTTATATGACATCCAACATTTTATAAGGTCATTCCCATTGGGATGAACTGAAAAAAAAAAAAAAAAAAGTATTAGCTGATACCAAAATCATATGGTCATGCCAACGTTTCAATATTAATGGTCAATCAATCCAACTTTTTACTCTTGTGTGTCATATTTGAATTTTGGATCCGCCTTATTTTTTGTTTCATGTCCTAAAATGATCTGAAAACTCACTTAGATGGAGGTGAATTTGTTACAAACATCACGGCGGACTCCACCTAGCTTCCCAACACAAGAGCTTTCTGCCAAAGCAATCCTCTTCCGAGCCAGAGGTGCATTATGTATCCAGAGAAGTATTTTCCACGATGACCAGATGGAAAGTAACGGTGAGCATTTCTTCCCACCGGTTCCTATCCCACTAACCCATCTTGACCATGCTCCAGCTGTACGCCGATCTCTGGGGAAAGCCTTTTGCAGGAAGTTCCTGCCCAAGGATGTTGGGTGGGGCCGCTGCAATGTATGTAAGAAGTCCTGCCATACATTTGTTTTGAGAGATCATTTCAGGACGTTACACCAAAAATGAGATGGATAAAAAACTGAGTCACACGGGAGATAAAACTGGTCAAAGAAATTCTTACCATTGAAACTTTCCTGGGCTGGATAATATGATCACGTGTTTGGCTGAGATGAGTGGTTCTAAGCCAAAAATGAGTCACACGAGAGAGAAAATAGTATTTCTAGGAAGCAATCCTCTTCCGAGCAAGAGGCGCATTATGTATCCAGATAAGTATTTTCCGCGAAAACCAATGACTGGTTGGAAAGTAACGGTGAGCAGTTCTTCCCACCGGTCCCTATCCCACCAACCCATCTTGACCATGCTCCAGTTGGACGTGGATTTCCTGCTAAAGCCTTTTGTAGAAAGTTCCTGCACAAGGATGTTGGATGGTTCCCACTGCAATGTACGCGAGAAGTCCTTCCGTCCATCTGTTTTGAGAGATCATTTTAGGACGTTACACCAAATATGAGACAGATAAAAATCGGATTCACACGAGAGAGAAAATTGGTAAAAGAAATTCCTACCATTGAAACCTTCATAGGCTCCACCTTGATGTTTATATGTTATCTGTTATAGGAAGATCCGAGCCGACTACAGTCGGAGAGATCGACGATCCGCTAGTCCGGGTGGAGAGTCCGAGCCTCGGCATAATACTAGGAAGGTGGGTTAAGATGGGCGAAGCTCCCATTCTTGACCGCCTTCTTTCCAAGGGCAGTCGGAAGGGAAAACATTTAAGTTGTACGATCAACTCCGAACGAACATCCATCATAATACTGAGAATGGCTAGCTGCATTACTTACGAACGGATCAAGGTTCGGCTCGGGTTGGCATAGTCAATCATCAGCTCGGAGCGATGCCGTCGTCCTCGGTCTGGCCGACCGAGGCATCTCCGAGGATAAAGGTTTCGCGCGCTAAGTGGGGAAACTGCCATATATGGATGTGTCCTATTATCTCGCTCGTAGATACGCACGCCATAACACATGATCTCCGGATTCTGGGCAATATTTCCATGATTTATAAATCGCACTGATCGTGCCGAGATTATCTAATGCGAATCAAGCGGTGAAGAGGTATAAATATCACATCATCCCATAACAACAGGTACGCAACATCTAGCACTCTCCCTTTCCTCCCCAACTTAGACCCAGATTCTATTGTCCTGACTTAGGCATCGGAGGGTCCCCGACCGTCTCCATTGCTCACGGTTTATATGCAGGGAACCAGGTCCGTCACCTATTCGGAATATGTGAAGAGGGGAAGAGGGCTGACCAGATTTTGACCTCAACATTTTTGGCGCCGTCTGTGGGAAACTGATACAAAAAGTCAGGTTCCTGTTCTTGAAAGCTATGGCTAGAGGGAAGAAGAAGGCAGTGGTGGTGGAACCGGAGCAGACCCGCTCTTCGTCATCACTTCATGCGGAATCTGCTTCGGGCCCTTCCCAGCGTTCTCGTAATCGTTCCAGCAAATACTGCGCCTTACAAGGTGAAGTACAGGCCTTGCGCGATGAGGTGGAACGGATGAGACAGGAGCGCGAGTCCCAGCAACAACCCGAGCGGAGAAGTCCAGTACCAGAAGCTGTCGGGCCAGTCGTTCAAGCCCATTCAGCGACAAGAAGTGCAAGGCATGGGACATCTCCGCAGCGATCTACCCGAGCACTAGTTTCGGCTCAAAATCCTCCCCTAGCTCCAGTGCGAACCCCTACCAGGAATGTGACGACTCGGGCCCCGACGGATGTCCCAGCCGCCTCGGCTCTGGCTCCAACGGACCTTCGTCACACCCTGGAGAGGAGAAGGGAAAGGAGAAGGCCCGAGCCGGAGAACACTCGGGAGGTAGTGGCGGAAAACAGGGATCCCTGGGAGTCACGATTCGCAGACCTGACTAACCAAGTTCTGATGTTACGGAAGCAACAACAGCCATCATCAACCCCGGCTGCCGTTGAAGCCATGATGGAAGAGACCGAACCTCCGTTCACCTCAGAAATCATGAACGAAGTGATGCCTCAGAGATTTCGGATTCCTCCTGTCATCCAGTACTCCGGGTCCAGCGACCCATCCGAACACGTGGAAGCTTATCGTTCGTGGATGCAGATACAGACTGCAACTGATGCAATGATGTGCAGAGGATTCTCGATTACTCTGGCCGAATCCGCTCGGAATTGGTATCGGCAACTCAAGCCTGGATCCATATGTTCATTCGAAGAACTGGCTCGGTCATTCCTTACTCAGTTCATAAGCGGTAAGAGAAGCCGAAAACCCAATACCCACCTGCTTACCATCAAACAAAGTCCAAAAGAGTCCTTGAAGGATTACATTGCTCGATTCAACGAGGAAGCACTGCAGGTGGAAGACTATGACGACAAGATGGCTCTCGCCGCAGTATGTAGCGGCTTGAGGGAAGGGAGGTTCGCCTTCTCTATAGGAAAGAACCCGGCGAAGACGTTAGCCGAGCTCATTGCTAGAGCCCAGAAATATGTCCATGCCGAGGAGTTCTCTGCTACTCGCAAGAATATCCAAATAACCGAGCCGAACGGGAAAGGAAAGAGGCCAAGGAACGAGGAACCCCAAGCCCCGAGGAAAAACTCGGATGATCATTCTTCTCGTGATCGCCGACCGAGCAGGAAGCCAGAAGGGAGATTCCGTTCCTACACACCTCTCAACACTACCGCCGAGCAGATCTTACTGGATATCCGCAGCGAGAAACTTCTCAACTGGCCAGTCTGCATGCGGGCAGACCCGAAACTTCGCGACAGGCGCAAGTATTGCCTCTTCCATCGAGATCATGGCCACAATACTGATGAATGTGTAGATCTCAAGGATGAGATTGAATCCCTCATTCGGAAGGGGCACTTACGTCGGTACACCAAGCAAGAGAAAACTACTCGGAAAGAGGAGCGAGTACGAGAACGCCCCAAAAATCTGCCCGAAAAACCTGTGGAGATCCGAACCATCTTCGGAGGTACATCAGGCGGAGGAGACTCAAACAGAGCCCGAAAAGCTCATTCCCGAAGGAGCCTAAAGCATTACGTCAATCTTACCGAGCGGCCTAACAAAGAACCACGAGTCAGTCCCTGTAGCCTCACCTTCACGGAAGATGACGCTCGGGGGATCCAACATCCACACGATGACGCCTTGGTGGTCACTATGACCATAGCCAATCATAAGGTGTACCGGGTTCTCGTTGACACTGGAAGTTCAGCTGACGTGATCTACTCTGAGGCCTTCGGAAGGATGGGGATTCCACAGTCTCATCTCAGGCCTGTGAAGACCCCCTTACACGGCTTTGCCGGAGAAAGAGTAATCTCTGAAGGAGCTATTTTCCTCCCAGTGACCACGGGAGAGGGGCAACATCAAGTCACCATGATGGTGGACTTCCTTGTTGTCAATGTACCATCAGTACATAATGTGATTATGGGCAGGCCCTCCTTCAATGCAATGCAGGCGGTCGTGTCTACTTATCACCTGATGATGAAATTTCCCACCGAAGGCGGAACAGGTTACCTCCGAGGCGATCAACTCGAGGCTCGGAGATGTTATGCCATCGCGGTTCAAAAAGGGTCTGTAAAGCAAACACTCACTGTCAGCATCTTGGACCCACGTGGACCTACCGAGAATAAGCCAATTGAAGATTTGGAGAAGGTACCGCTTGACAAAGCCGATCCTAGCAAGACGGTTCAGTTCGGAACATCACTTAGGCCTGAGCAACGCTCCGAGCTGTTAACTTTCCTGCGACGACACAGGGACGTATTCGCCTGGTCGCACGCGGATATGCCAGGAATCTCTCCAGACGTTTTGGTCCATCGGTTGAACGTGGATCCAGACCACAAGCCTGTGAAGCAAAAGAGAAGACCGTTTGATGCCGAGCGATGTGAAGCCATTGCGGAAGAAGTCTCAGTCCTGTCGGACGTCGGCTTCATAGAAGAAGTATATTATCCAAAGTGGAACGCAAACGTGGTGTTGGTTAAGAAGGCAAATGGCAAATGGAGAGTTTGCGTGGACTATTCAGACCTGAACAAAGCATGTCCGAAAGACAGTTTCCCATTGCCTCGGATCGATCAATTAGTAGACAGTACAGCAGGACACGAACTACTTTCCTTCCTGGACGCCTACTTTGGTTACAATCAGATCGCGATGCATCCCCCAGATAGGCAGAAGACTACCTTTGTCACAGACAGGGGGCTCTACTGTTACCGGGTCATGTCATTTGGCCTGAAAAATGCTGGGGCCACATACCAGAGGCTAGTCAACCAGATGTTCGCAAGACAGATCGAGCGCATGATGGAAGTTTACGTCGATGACATGTTGGTAAAAAGCGTCAAGGCATCCGATCACTTAGCGGACCTCGGAGAAACCTTCGCAGTCCTCCAAGAATATCAAATGAAGCTGAACCCAGCCAAGTGCGCTTTCGGAGTCAGTTCAGGAAGATTCCTTGGATTCCAAGTCAGCTAGAGTGGCATCGAAGCCAACCCCGATAAGATTAAAGCACTCCTCGACATGAGTTCGCCTCGGACTGTCAAGGAAATACAATACTTCACTGGACGGGTAGCAGCGCTCGAACGCTTCATATCCCGAGCCACTGATAAATGCCTCCCCTTCTTTCAGCAATTGAAGGGTCATAAGAAGGCCGAGTGGATGCCTGAATGTGAGCAAGCTTTCCAGCAGCTGAAACAATATCTGGGTTCACCACCTCTGCTATCAAAACCGGAAGAAGGCGAATCTTTGTTCCTATACCTCGTAGTCTCAGCCTCAGCAGTCAGCTCGGCCCTGATCAGGGAAGTGGGGAATAAACAGCATCCAGTATACTATGTGAGCAAAGCCATGGTACCAGTAGAAACGAGATACCCTGCTCTGGAGAAGCTTGCACTCAGCTTAGTCGTTTCGGCTCGGAGGTTGCGTCCATATTTCTAAGCTCATTCGATCATCGTGTTAACCGACTCCCCCCTCAGATAGATTCTCCAAAAGCCAAAGGTCTCGGGACGGTTGACCAAATGGACGATCGAACTTGGAGAATTTGACATTACTTTCCGGCCGAGGACAACAAAGAAAGGTCAAGCATTGGCTGATTTCATCGCAGAATTCACTGTTCTAGGTGAAGGGCAGATCAACAACGAGGTAGAGATGACCCCGCATGATCTCCCAAACAGCTCACAGGACATTCCAGAAGCCGGATGGGTCCTCTACGTGGACGGATCAACTAACTCAAAACGAGCTGGGGCAGGGATCGTCTTGATCGCCCCTGACTCCACAATTATCCAGTATGCCATCCGACTCGACTTCAAAGCTTCCAACAATGAGGCGGAGTATAAGGCACTATTAGCTGGGCTCAGATTGGCCACCAGCCTCGGGGTCCAATCTATACAAGTTCGATGCGACTCTCAACTGGTCGTGAATCACATCTCCGCCGATTATGAAGCCAAAGAAAATAGAATAATTGCTTACCTAGACGAGGCCAAAAAGCTGATCGAGAAATTTTGGAACTGTACGATCCACCAGATTCCGATGACAGAAAATACATGGGCTGACGCCTACAGCTAAGTTGGCGTCGGCCGCAGAGGGAAAGATTCCGCGGATCATTCCGGTAGAGTTCATTGAACATCCCAGCATCGATCGAATAGAGAGAAAGATGGTTAATCCGGTGAATAACAGCCCGAGCTGGATGGACCCAATCTTTGGCTACCTCGAGTCAGGGGAGGTTCCCTCGGACAGACAGGAAGCTAGACGTCTGAGAGTCCAAGCAGCAAGATATGTTATTCTGAACGGAACTCTGTATAAGAATGGGTATTCTCAGCCATATTTCAGGTGTCTTCGACCCGAGAAAGCGGAATATGTTATCTAGGAAATTCACGAAGGGATCTACGGAAACCATTCTGGCGACCGAGCCCTGGCTCTAAAGGTGCTTCGGCAGGGATACTTCTGGTCGACCTTCAAAGAAGATGCCAAGAAGCATGTTAGAAAATGTGACAAATGTCAGCGTTTTGCGGTTGTCATCGTCGCTGTCGATTACTTCACGAAGTGGGCTAAGGCCGAGCCCGTCGCAAAGATTACCGAACAGAAAATAATTGACTTCGTCTGGAAGAACATAGTCTACAGATTTGGAGTTCCAAATACAATCGTCTCAGACAATGGCCGGCAGTTCGACAATGACAACTTCAGAGGTATGTGCCGAGGGCTCGGTATCAGGAACGCTTACGCATCGCCTCGGCATCCACAGTCCAATGGGCAGGTGGAGGCAGTAAACAAGGTCATCAAGCACCACCTCAAGAAGAAACTGGAAAAAGCAAAGGGTAACTGGCCGGAAGAACTTCCATTCGTCCTCTGGGCGTACAGAACCACAGCTCAATCTTCCACTGGAGAAACTCCATTCTCTCTTTCCTATGGGTCGGAGGCAATAGTGCCCGTTGAAGTCGGCCTCCCTACGGCTCGAGTGGAAAATTACCATGAGAATCAAAATGCCGAGCAAATCGCAGCCAATTTGGATCTTCTTGAAGAAATCCGAGAAGTTTCGAAGCTCCGCGCCGCTGCCCGACATCAACAAGTAGCCAGATTCTACAATTCTAAAGTGAAGGTTAGACGATTCTGGCCAAGGGATTTGGTTCTTCGACGAGTCTTTCAGAACACGGCCGAGCCGGGAACCGGAGCACTCGGACCTAACTGGGAACCACCATACCGAGTGGTCCGATCGACTAAGTCCGGATCCTACCACTTGGAGGATCTCGAAAGCCGTCAACTCCCCCACCCGTGGAATGCTGAACATCTAAAAATTTACTATCCTTAATGAGGCGCTCCGAGCAGCATACTGACCTTTGAGGTTATTCAATAAATGTACGTCCCCGAGCGACCAGCCTTTAAGGCTACGAATAAAAACACAATTGATCGGCTTATTCTTGTCATCAACAAAGATTAAACGGACTAAATTCTACGAAGGCATCTCCTCCTAACCGAGGAGAAAAAGCCACGAGGCGATCTGACTCCCTAGTAAGGAAGTCAGACCAATTTCTATAAAGGCATCCCCCCTTAACCGGGAGGACAAAGCCAATGAGTAACCTGACTCCCCAGTAAGGGAGTCGGTCCCACCTACACGGAAGGTCCTTTGCTGAAAGCGAAACGAGTTGATCCTTTTAAGAATCAGACTGAGGCCCAAACAACATCCGAACGAATCAAGGACTCGGTTCGACTGCATAATCAAGTAAGCAAGTACATCAGTCATACGAAAGAACGACCGATAAAAAAGGGAGGTGATCCAAAATTGGTTCTTTCATTAAATGCTCTAAATGTGAAGTACATAGTAAAAAAAAAATAAAGTACAAATAAAAGAAGCGGAGTCTTCAAGAGGTCGGAGGAGCTTGGGAACCGGGGGCTTGATCCTGGCTGGTCGCCTCGGCAGCAGTATCAGCAGGGTCCTCAGGCAGGAGGGGATCGAGGTCAAGGTCCGGGTACAACTTCTGGACCTCGACAAGGTACTCGTCAAAGCCACGGTCATAAAACTTGGTGGCCTCGCCATCCCTCTCCTTCGAGGTCTTGTACGAATCTATTGCCACAGCAACTGCCGCTGCCAAGGAGGCCTCAGCCTCGGCCCTCTGAGTCTCCAGAGCCATGGCGACGGCTCTGCTTTTCTCTTCTGCAGATTCGGCCTTGATCTTCTCCAGGTCCTCGCTCAATCGGACAGTCTCCTCAGCCAGGGTATCAGCGCGGGCCCTGGCACGATCCAACTCGGCTACTGCTGCATCACGTCGTGCCTCAAGGTCCTTCGTAACCCTTTGAAGCTGGAGCAGTTCAGACCTGCTACCTTCAAGCCGATGACACAGATCACTCCGCTCCAGCTGAAGGATAGAAGCCTTGTCGCGTAAGACTCCCGCTTCCGCCTGAGAACCTCCGTCTCCCCCCGGAGGGCTCCCACCTCGCTCCTAAGGGTTTCGACCTCAGCGTCAATTTTTCGACTCTCTCGGACCCTCTCCCAGCATAGGAGGATCCTCGAAACAGACTGATCCAAGGCAAGAAAATGAGGAAAAAATAATAATACAAAAATAACTACAACTTTTTCAAGGGAAGAGGCAGGAAGTACCTGGTAGAAGACTCCAGCCAAGTCTTCCAAGAAGCAGTCGTCCGGTTTATCAAGAAGGCGCGAAATAGATTCCTCCGTAACATGTTTCGCCGCCCAATCTGTCAAACATGACATGTGATAACCCGGCTCGAACCCTCCTCTGCTCGTGTCAACTTGAGCCGAGCTCGTCGCCTCCTCAGCTGCCGTCCGACTACCAGTCGAGGGTTGAGCCTCACCCTCGGCATCGCGTACAGCCTCCCCCTCATTACCCGGTTAGGTAATCATGGCATCGGCCATCCGAACGGCTTCCTCCCTCTCGGAAGATGATGCAACAGCTATCAACGGAGGATTGAACCGAGCTCCCTCGGTGGGGGGAACGGCGATGGATGGAGGGGGGTTGCCCCTATTACTGGAGCGGGGGCGAGGTTAGGGCCGCCCAAAGGTACGACCATATCAACACCTACCAGGGGCACCGTGGTTGCACCCGGTAGTATTGGAATTGGAGACACAATTACAGATGCAGATAGTCCCTCAACCGAGGGTGCTGCGACAGAAAATAGAGTTGTACCCCGAACTAAGATATTCAGGATAGGGGGAGGTGCCGCCCTCCAAGCCGCGACCCCTGAGGCAGAACCTGAAGGACGAACTCCTTGAACGACCTTCTTCCTCCGAACTACCTTCGCCGGGGGCTCGATTCTCAGCATTTCCTCTGCAGTCAGCGCAGCTTTCCTCCTCCGAGAACCAGATGCCTCGGCCATACCTGTGTAGGAGAATAATAAGAATAGCGTTACCTCGGACCAATAAAAATACACTAGCTGAAAACAAGAATACTCACTGAGCGAAGTAGGGAGCGGCCTCATCTTGCAAAGCCCCGATTGGTGAAGGTTAGCAGCCGTGATCAGATCTGACCAGCAGCGACGCTCCTCCGAATATGTCCTCGCCTTGGCTATCTGGTTCCTTTGGTCCGAGGTAATGGAGGCCACACACCTCGCGAAACCTGCAAAACAAAAAGAAATTCTTTTCTAAGCATAGCTGAAGCAAAAGGCGATGTGTGAAAAAAAAATAAAATCTTGGTCCGACCTGGCATTATGAAGCGGGTGGGAACCCGAGTCGACAGAGCCCCAATCTCCGCTGCCGGCGCCTCCCATTCGCCCGCGGCCCAAAACCACTTGTTCTTCCAGTCCTTATTCGAGGACGGAAGACCCAAGACGAGCCCTGACCCCTTGCTACCTCTGGTCGCGAAGTAGTACCATGGATCTTTGCCTTCGTGCTTGACCGGTACAATGCTCATCAGCTCGGCGGTGTCACTCCGAGTTCCCGACTTGGTGCCGATGATGTAAGCGAAATCAGCACCCTCCAAGCATTAGGCGCAAGTTGCCCAGGCGCGAGCCCTAAGTAAGCAGTCAGAGCTCGGATGAAGGGGTGCATCGGGAGGTGGAGCCCGCATAGTAGGCTGCATAAAAATATGGCTATCTCCCCGACCGCGGGATTGCCAGTAGCATCAGTGGGCTCAGGGGCTCTGATCCGAATGGAGCGTGGTATGTCAAACTCCGTACGGATCCATTCAATTTAAGACTCTGTTATTACGGAGCCCCCTGGAACCAATTCTGACACCCGTCCACTAGGAGGCATCTCTATGACATCAGCAACTGCAGCTCTGGGGGCTCATGTTGTCCCTTTCTTGCTGGCCTTCTTGCTGACCTGGCGAGTCTGAGCTCTCGCCACCGTCTTCTTCTGGGGCCGAGGATATAAAGGCACAGCTTCGAAGGGACCTTCAAAGGCCTCTCTTCTATTATCAGAACTCCCCGACTCGGAGTCATCATTGTAGCCTCTAGCCGTTTCCATATCAGAAGACATCTCGAAACAGTAGTGTTGAGAGTCGAACTCACCAGACAATCGCCGGAGATTGCTTCAGCGAGTTTAAAAACTATGTCGGAAATCACTTCTGCCGGAAATCGCCTCCTCCGATAAACAAATGCAAGCGATAGAAGCTGAATGAAGACCCCGGATGGACCTTTTATAGACTGAGAAAACCCTGCATTAAATGGCATGCAGTAATAGCTGCGTCGGAATCATTGTAGGCCGACTCCGAGTCCGACGTGGCGTCATATTATTGGTCCAAGACCTGTCAAAGGTAACGCCGTCCGCCTCGGTTGTTGTGCATGGGATAATCAACACGACGCCCGAACGCAGAAAAGAGTGTTCGACACGACACCCCGAGTGCACGTGGCGATCATTCACAGGTTGGTGACGATTCAGAATCCCAACCGTTGCCACGTGTTCGCTCACGGTTAGCCCGAAGTCGCTAAATCCCGAGGACGTGATGTTTCACACGAGAACCATAAAGGCACTGAAGAGCCGAGGCGACTGATCTTCCAATTAATTACTCTCCGAGCTCATGAATGACCTCAGAGAGTAGAGGGCTTCTGTTATAGGAAGATCCGAGCCGACTACAGTCGGAGAGATCGACGATCCACTAGTCCTGGTGAAGAGTCCGAGCCTCGGCATAATACTAGGAAGGTGGGTTAAGATGGGCGAAGCTCCCATTCTTGACCGCCTTCTTTCCAAGGGCAGTCGGAAGGGAAAATATTTAAGTTGTACGATCAACTCCGAACGAACATCCATCATAATACCGAGAATGGCTAGCTGCATTACTTACGAACGGATCAAGGTTCGGCTCGGGTTGGCACAGTCAATCATCAGCTCGGAGCGATGCCGTCCTCGGCCTCCGTGGCCGAGCCGAGGCATCTCCGAGGATAAAGGTTTCGCGCGCTAAGTGGAGAAACTGCCATATATGGACGTGTCCTATTATCTCGCCCGTAGATACGCACGTCATAACACATGATCTCCGGATTCTGGGCAATATCTCCATGATTTGTAAATCGCACTGATCGTGCCGAAATTATCTAATGTGAATCAAGCAGTGAAGAGGTATAAATGTCACATCATCCCATGACAACAGGTACGCAACATCTGACATTCTCCCTTTCCTCCCCAACTTAGACCCAGATTCTATTGTCCTAACTTAGGCATCAGAGGGTCCCCGCCAGCAGGGGTCTCCATTGCTCACGGTTTACGTGCAGGGAACCAGGTCCGTCACTTATTCGGAATATGTGAAGAGGGGAAGAGGGCTGACCAGATTTTGACCTCAACATTATCTAAACCGTTATAAACGTCATTATCAATGGGACGAAGTGAAAACACCGAAAAGATATACTAATACAAAACTTTTATGGTCATAAGAATGCTTCAACGGCTCTCTCTGAATTCCCACTGTTTCCTGTCGTGTGGCTTACTTAAGTTTTGGATATACTTCATTTTTTATCTCGCATCCTGAAATGAGATCTCAAAACGTATGGACAATGTGGATTTTTCAAAAATATCTCATTGGACCCCACCCAACAGCCTTGCACGGGAACTTTCAGCAAAAGTCTTTGGCAGCAAATCCGCGTCGGCTCCAGCTGCTCTCTTGCACGGCTTTCCTAATTCCAGAAGTCTACTTATCAGACATTGACGGTCACAGCTGGGTCCGATTTCTTAAAGAGGAGCACAACCATGTCAAACGCGCTCCACGACTTGCACAGTGGCGATTAAATGTGGGCCCAACATGCTCTCCAGCACAATAATCTAAAAAAAAAATTAAAAATTAAAAAATTAACAAAAAATAAAAAATAAAAAACCAATAATTTAAAGAAATTATAAACTGCCTGCTTTAATTACAAACCGTCCCTAATGTTGGCTCTCGATCACAAACGTTGTTTTGGTTTGCACGTGTACAAAAGTAACGAATGGTAAGGAGAAACTGACAATTGTCTTCGTCGATATTCATTTGGTGGTTCCACGGCTTAGAACCACTCATCTCTACCAAACACGTAATCATATTGTCCTTCCCACTCTATCAGGATCTTGGAGACTGGGAATGCCAGATTCACTGAGGACACGAAAAAATAGTGGGAGCACGAATATTAGAAACTTTGAATTCAAGAAAGAAAGGACGATAACTCCAGTCACAATCACTTCAGATCATGTGGATATTAATGTTGCAGCCAAGTTAAAAATCACTACGTACAGAACACTACTATGAACCTCCTGTACAACCCGCTGATAAGGAAAATCAAAATCACACCCCAAGAGACTGAGCCACTGAGAAGATCTGAAAGAGAGAGAAAGCTTGTAAATCGAAATGATTACATCGTATACTTACATAAGCATGAATTTGACATAGGAGTAGAAAAAGATCTTGAATCTTTTACACAAGTCAAACAGAGTGCCGACCCTTCTCGTTGGATTAATGCCATGAAAGATGAATTGAAATCTATGAGGGACAATAAAGTGTGAGATCTTGTAGAATTACCTATAGGAATAAAGTCGATTGGTTGTAAATGAATATTTAAAACCAAGAGGGACTCCAAGGGTAATATTGAAATATATAAAGCCAGACTTGTTGCCAATGGTTTTAACTAGCATGAAGGCATTGACTTTAAGAAGACTTTCTGACTAGTATCTAAGGAAAGATTTATTTAGGATTATAATGGCTCTTGTAGCTCATATGGATTTGGAGCTACATTAGATGGATGTAAAGACTGTGTTTCTCAATGAGGATCTTAATTAGAACGTATATATGTTACAAGCTAAAGGTTTCATAGCTGATAGCTCCAAACATTTAGTTTGTAAACTATATAAATTCATCTATGAGTTGAAACAAGTATCACGACAATGGTACCTAAAGTTTCATGAAGTGATTTCCTCATATGGTTTTATAAAAAATACTGCGGATAAATGTATGTACATTAAAATCAGTGGGAGTAAGTTCATTATGATGATTTTATATGTTGATGACATTCTGTTGGCTAGCAGTGACATCAGGATGTTGAGCGACACTAAGAAATTCTTATCTCAAATATTTGAAATGAAGGACCTTGGTAACACCTCTTATGTTATCGGCATTGAGATTCGTCGTAACAGATTTTGTGGACTGCTAAGCTTATCTCAGAGGGCCTATATTACTAAGGCACTCAAAAGGTATAGCATGTAAAATTGTGCTCGTGGATAGTAACCCATTGTTAAAGGTTATAAATTCGGACAATTCTGGTGCCCTAAGAATAATTTGGAAAATAATCGAATGAAGGAATTTTCGCACGTGTCAGTAGTAGGGAGCATCATGTATGCTCAAGTTTGCACGTGACCAGATATTGCCTTTGTTGTTGGAATGTTGGGCAGGTATCTGTCTAATCAAATATTACAACGTTGGATAGCTGCAAATAAAGTGTTACGCTACCTGTAAAGAACGAAGGACTTCGGACCCACCTACAGAATATCTGACCATTTGGAGTTGGTTGAATACTCAGACGTGGATGGCTGCATTGATACTAAGAAATCCACCTCAGGCTACATCTTCATGATGGTTGGTGGGCTTGTCTTGGAAAAGTGTGAAACAGTCAACTACTGCCTCATCCACCATGGAAGCTGAATTCATTTCTTATCATGAGGCATCTAATCAGGAATTGTGGTTGCAACATTTCTTTTCAGGTTTGTGAGTACTGGAGCATATTCCGAAACTATGGAGAATATTTTACGATAATTTAGCAGCAATTTCATTCTCTAGTAACAAGAAACATTCATTAAGGTCAAGGCAAATCGACATCTAGCATCTTGTTGTAAAGGAAAGAGTTTAAAATCGTCAAGTGTTTGTAGATTTCATACTAAACAGATAATTGCAAATTCGTTTACTAAAGGACTTTTTATCATGCCATTTCAGGAACATGTAACATCCATAAGAGTTATTGATCCTACAGATGTTTTCAGGTAGTGGGAGTTGAGCGTATTTTATTTTCACAGACATTTAAGAGATCTCATTTGATAAAGTTATTTGATGATTCTAATATAAAGTTAATTTCTGCTTCTCTCTAAGTATGTGCAATCTATTTTAAGTAAGTAAAACTACAATCATGTCTTGTTGGAGACATTTGAAAGCCTCAGGACCTCTTAAGGATAGGCACATATTGTCACAATATGTGTGTAATCCTTATATCACACTTCCTAGTTCCTGATCTATGTCATTGAGACTGACATTTTTTGTGACCGTGCTTAGTCTCACTTTGCTTAGATTAAATGTTGTAAAGGCTGTCACGATCTAATACTGGTAGTCTTGATGGACCAGATTGTAATAGCATTACCTGTATTATCCAACAATTGCATTGGTTATCCATTTGGATGTTTTTTCAAATCAAAACATATTTTTCAAATTTGTTTTCAAAAGATTAATCATTGACATTGATCATTGTGGCCTAAGTGGGAGAATATAAGAATCCTATAAGGTGGGCCTTATTTTTATTTTTATTTTTTATTTTTTGAAAATGAGCATATGTATTTCATCTAAGAAGGCTGGAGAGCCTAATACACTTTCGGGCTGGACCACCTAAACAAAAAGGGGGGTGTCCGCCTATCGTAACAATTTTCCAAACAATGGAAAATCGAACTAAAAGAAAGAAAAAAAAAAAAAAAAAAAACAGAAAGCGAGGGAAGGGATCCTTAGGATTCCCTAATCGAGCCAAGGCCTGTCTGATCCATAACCATCTCTCCTCTAAATAGGAGAGGTAGATCTATTGTAGTTATGAAGAACCTATTCGACTGAAAGGCGCTGCCCATACGAGCCAAAATGCCCACCACTTTGTTGGCCTCTCTCGGAATATGCTTCAAGGTGAGGGTGGTGTTTGTCCTGATGAGATTGAACCTTAATTTCCAGTAATGGATAATCCAAGGGGGGCTCCCTGGAGAGCAAATCCACCACCGCGCGCGAGTCGCTCTCTACTTCGACCTGATTGAAACCTTTCTCCAAGAATAGATTCAGGCCATCTATCACTGCTTTGGTTTCAACAAGGAAATTGGACCCTATACAGTAGGCTTTAGAAAAAGCGAAAATCAACTCACCTCTGTCGTCCCTAACAACTCCCCCGCTACCTGAAAGGCCTAGGTTACCCCTGGATTAACCGTCCAAGTTGAGTTTAATCTAGCCTTCTTTGGGCCTGTACCATTTGACGATGGAAAGAGATGTTTTTGGGCCACGTCTTGTAGAGAGGCCCATGTCTCTGAATGCATCAGTGGATCACTGATCTAAGGATGGAAGAATCCGGTTGATGTGCCCAATGCGAGAGAGTCATCTGCGGACATTCTAGATGACATGATCTGGCTTGAGCTGAATCTCTTCAAATCTTCTAACGTTCCTAGCCCTCCATATTTCCCAGCAAATCAGTGTCAGGATCAAACCTTTGAGGATCCCAGAGGCTGAACTGAGATTAGTCGCAGACCACCACTGGGCCGCACGACCCGTAGCAGATTGACCTTCCAAGAAGGAGATGGAGAAGAGGGACGAGAAGTGGCGCCACACCTTACTAGCCAGCTGACCTTTAGCGAAAAGGTGGTCGAGGCACTCCTCCTAGCGGCTCGTGTCTGGCTCATAGAAGACGTAGGAGGAAGCCAGGGAAGCTCCCTTAGTCTTGACGCTGGTGTCACCTAGGATCACATTGCTCAGAATTCTCCACATGAGCATCAAGATTTTTAGGGGGAGCATCACGTGCCAGGTCCATTTAGCCCAACTGTGAGAATGGCCCTGTTGGCGGATCAGTTTCCAAGATGTTTGAGGCAAAATTTTCCAGAGGTGTTTTTAATCCAGACAACGGAGTCTACTCCTTGATGAGTGGTGATACCTTCTGCAAGGATGTGATTGAGGACGAACGAAGGGAGGGAAGAGGGAAAAGGAGTGTTTCACAGAATGCCGAAGGCGCCAAGGATGTCCTTAACCCTCATATGGATCTAATCAGGGGAATTTGGCTAGTGGTCCAATCAAGGAGGTAGGCCTTATTGATCAATGGTCTGGATTGTCATAAGAGTTGGATAATATGATCGGGTGTACTAGTGGGCTCCACTAAGTTGTAATACATCCAGAAATTTGTGTAAGGGGTAGAGTACTACGACTGTGATACGCACACAATGTTTTAAAGGAACTAGGATTACCAATTCATGTGGAGCCTTGGGGAGGTGAGCTTTTATGGGTTTCGAAATCCTCCCCTAACCTATAATATTAACAGGGTTGGGTCCCCAATCCAACACCACGATAGAAGTTCAAGCCCATCGTGCCTTCTCTAAAGAGTGTAAGGAAAGGAAGATCCTGGCATTTCGTTTCTACAGTAATGGTGACGCAGACATGTAAGTCATGTTTATCTTCTGATCTCCATATCCAATGCACGGCAAGGTCTTTCAACTATTCCGCACAAATAGCTTACATTTTATCCACATCATCCACTTACTTTGCCAGATCATTTTAGGGCAAAGCCAAAAAATGAAGCAAATTCAAATCTCAAGTGGACCACACCACGAAAAGCAGTGGAGATAATGATACCCACCATTGAAACCTTCTTAGGACCCACCATGATGTTTATTTGCCATCCATCCAATTCATAAGGTCACACTGGCATAGACAAAGGGGGGAAAAAAAAAAAAACAAAAAACAAAAAACAGAACAAAACAAATATCAGCTTGATCCAAAACTTCTTCGAAATTTCCAATAGTGTTCAATACGTACCCATTGTTGCTTCATGTGGTGTGATCAATTCATCTTTGGACCTGCCTAAATTTTTGGGATCATGCCCTAAAATAATCTAAGCAAAGTGAATAAACGGCGTGGATAAACACATCTATCATGGTGGGGCCAACAATTAAAGTTTTGCCATGTATATAGTATATACCCTGTATATGCTGTGCTCTACGCTATGCAATCCGAGTCCAGCAACCCTATACAAGTGTCCATATGACAACGTGGGTACTTATCGAAAGTACCATTTTTAGAGATCTGATCACCTAAAGGCAACTACACCACAGCCCTTATTATCATGCCAATTTTCAGGATGGGAGGTGAAGGTGAAAGGAGGGGGGTGTCTTGCAGGCGAGAAGAGCTAGAATTCAAGGCCGGTGGTCCTTTGACAGGCCGGAGATACGGAATATCCGCCAACTGATGAAACCATAAAGGGGCATTAGGATTGGAAGTTACTTTAGATAAGCTATTTATGCCAAAAATTGCTCTGAACTGTCGGTGTGTTGGGTTGCTCCCACTGTTAGATTACTTGAGCTAACAATTAGGCTAATTTGTTTATCAGGTAGGGCCCACATCACACGTGGATCGTTTATCTTGTTTGATGTGTTCATGATCGCAAATAATATACACAAGCATCAAATGATCCTATCCATCTAAATGCTGGCCTTCAAACAGTAAAATTTAAACGTTGAAAGGTGAAGAAAAGACACGGATAGAATTGTCTGATATATTCCAAACAGAAATGGACGGTTTAAAGACACAAAAATATATATATATATATATATATATATATATATATATATATATATATATATATATCTTAGATTGTACCATTAATTCAAGCCATTGATCATTTTATCATTTCGTTACAGGATAGGCCTTGGCCTGGCTGGACCTCCACAGGGCAGCCGTGTTCTTGTCCAAAGGTGTGGGGCACTTCCCAGGGCTGTTATGTCCTCCCTAATTTGCTTGATTCCAAAACTAGCAGCTCCTAAGAAATTCTCTGACTACCGGCCAATCAGTCTTTGTAACTGCATTTACAAGATCATTGTAGTTAGGCCGAGTGGAGTGTTGCCCTATATCATATCCTAAGCAAGGCGCTTTCATCCAAGGCCGGTCCATTATAGAAAATATTGTCATCGCCCAGGAGCTTTTCAAGGAAATCAAGAGGAAGGTTCGAGGTGGCAATATTGTTCTTAAGTTAGATATGGAGAAGGCTTACGATAGAGTAGACTGAAGCTTTCTCAAGCAAGTGCTCTCTCGCTTCAGGTTTAGTGAGCAGTGAGTGAGTTCTGAGTAGAGGCTTCTCAGGTCTGGTGGATCGGGGAGTTTGTCAGCCGTTCAAGCTCAAGAGGGGGTGCCTACACATCTCCCGCCTGCTTTATGCATATGATACCCTCCTCTTTCTTAACGGGAGCCTCTTGTCCCTTCAAGAGGTCAAAGCTTTCCTTTCCTCCTTTCAACAAGTTTCTGGTCAGAAGATATATCTCCTCAAGAGTCCTTCCTTTGTTCTGAGAATCTCCCTCTCACCAGGGTCAGGTCCATTGAAAGTTCGTTGGGAATTTCCAAGTCCTCGGCAAAGTTCTTGTACCTTGGAGTCCCTCTGTCCATGGGCAGGGTGTTAAAAGGAGATTTTCAGCCACCGCTCAGCGAAGTCGAGGGTCGCATCAGAGGGTGGCAAGCTAGATGCCTATCGCAAGAAGGAAGGGTTATTCTGGTGCAACACGTGCTTGGTAGTATCCCTATCCACTCTTTGGCGGCTACCCACATTCCTCTGCAGGCCCTTCGCAACTTAGAGAAGCTTTTTGCGAATTTTTTCTGGGGATGGGCTGAGGGGAAGTCGAAATGTCATTGGAAATGCTGGAAGGATATTACTCCGCCTAAGCTTGAGGGAGGGCTGGGAATCAGGAAGTTTTCAGACATTATGAGAGCGCTCCGTCTGAAGATGACCTGGAATGTGAAGTTCAAGTAGGTTAACTCTCTCTAGGGAACATTTATGAAAGCTAAATACTCTCAAGACATTACCTCTGATGGATTGGAGCATGCAGCTTCCTTCTTCTCCCCATTGTGGTCCAAAATTCAGGCCATGTTTCCTCTACTGGATTCGTCAGTTCAATGGCAGATTGGAACTGGCTTTTGCGCGATCTAACTGGACGGGCCTAGGCCCGCTTGATCATCGGACAATCAAGCCTATCCCAGATAGTCTGTTACAGCTGAGAGTGAATGATTTTTTAGGCCGGATGGACCGCTTCCTCCGCCTGTTGTTTTCGATTCTCTCCGCAAGGAGGTCATCGATTTCATCTTCCAAGTGGGCCTCACTGTATCAGAGGGGCCGGACAGCTGCTTCTGGCCCTTGGATCCCTCCAGTTCGTTCTCGGTTAGATCCGCGTGGGAGTTGAGTAGAGTTGGTAAGCAACACAGGTTGGGCAAAGTGGGTGTGGCACGCGAAGATGCCCCCAAAGATATTGCTGTTTGTCTGGAGATGTTTGCATAATGTTGTCCCGGTTGATGGTGCAGTCCAAGCGCTGGGTATCCACCTCGCTTCCAAATGTGTCTGCTACGGAGACAACTCGGTCCAGAGGCCCTCACAGGAATCCCTGGTCCACCTCTTCATTTCGAGCAACTTGGCGTCTGCTTCATAGGATTATTTTGGGGGTATTTTCGGAATTTCTATAATGGATGCCCAGTCTATAGAGGCTAGACTACGTCAATGGTGGCTCGCCTGATCATCTGTTGGTAGCATAGCAGCCCTGCAAAGTCTCCTCCCTGGCATCATTCTCTGGGAAATCTAGAAAGCCCGGAATTCAACCATATTTGATGGGAAGTCCCTCTCTGTTGTCATCGTCATCAAGAGAATCAAATGGTGGTATGTCTATATCTGGGAGAAGCTGCCAGGGTCTTCCTCTCTCTCCAGGATAAACCGATGGACCCTTACTACGTTGGGGTGCCAAGTGAGTAGCCTGCATTCTTTTCAAGCACAGGTTGTGAAATGGCTGAAGCTGAGCTTTGGCTGGATTAAGATGAACGTGGACGGATCAGCCAGGGGAAAGTTGGGATTATCGGGTGGAGGGGGTGTGTGTAGAGGAGACAAGGGGGAGTTCGTATTCGCTCCCGAGCGGAGTTTCGTGTGGTTCACGATGGTCTCTCCATTTGCTTGAGTTGGGTTTCTCCAAAATTGTTGTGGAATCTTATTCCATGCTAGTGGTGGCACTTCTTAAAGGGTCTTCCAGTCCGTGTTGGAAATGGAAGTACTGGATGGTGAGGATCGAAAGGCTCAAGAGCAGAGGGCAGGTGATGTTCGAGCATGTGCTTAGGGAAGGGAATGCGCCGGCCGATTGGATGGCCCGTTTGGGAAGCGAGCTCCAGGGCTCCTCCATGATCCGCCATCTCCAGGATCTCCCACCTCATGTTCGAGGTTCTCTTTTCCTGGATAGAGTGGGGCTAGGGGCCATCAGGATGTCTCCTAGGGGGCTAGCCCAGTGAGGCCCCCTGCTTTGCGGTCTTTCTTCTTCTGATTTTCCTTGTTGCTGTGTATTTCTTTTTGAGGTTTGTTACGATAGGCATCGCCCTAAGTCCTTTTCTTCTGGACGAGCCCGAATGCCGCCTGAGATGTATATTTGTTTATTTGAATGAGAAAGTTGATACTTATTTATTTATTATTATTATTTTTTAAGGGCTTGGCCTGGCTTGGTCCTACATGACCAGGGCCATTGTAAGGGCTTAGCCAGGGGCAATTCCACCCCAGCCGTAGCCTGGGCCATTGCCACTTTTAGGTGTAACTTTAGGAAAATTTATTATGTCTAATACTAAGTTCATATGGACCACACCTTTCACCATAGGTGGGCTCGCAAGATGGTTAGTCTCATCTTTGTCATTGATTGGATCAAAATTGCATATAAACTGCCCGATTGAACCGTTGTCAAAGCTAAATGGTCTAACTTGAACAATACTAAAATGAAGAGTCCAATTGAACTTATAGTCTCTGATTTTTATTTTTATTTTTTTCCCTTTACTATTGGTTGGATGAGCATCGAAGTTGAACAATTTATTGAAAATCAATGGCCCAATATGGAATGACATTGAAGTCTTTTTTTCTTTTTTTCTTTTTGAAAAAAGTGGGAGCACACCATATATACGTTATTCACCGTAAAATAAATGATACACTTAGGCAAGGGGAAGCATTGCCGTGCAAATTCTTTATAAATGACAATCACAGGTCTTCAACAAAAAAAATATATTGTACAGACATTTAGAGCCTATTTGAATACCACCAAATAAGTTACATTTTAACTTATGTTAAGTTGTTAAGTAGTAGTTTTTTTTTCACTTAGTTTAGTAAACATAATTGTAAAAGTAACTTAGATCTGAAATGTGCATGCACACGTGCTTAGATCAGCCACCTTTGTACACACGTGTGACAGTTCTACCATCCAACACTAAACATTTCTTCTTCATTTGCTCCCAACACAATTCCAGAATGCAGAACTCGCATCTCTTTCAATGCTAATATAAAACACTCTCTGCCTGAAGACAGCAATGTCACTAAATTCCAAGTCACATATCATATCTAATTAGCTTCTTATCCCTAAAAAACCCGCTGCGAGGAATTGCAGGTAATTACTGTTACACCTAATGCATACGATCGGGTGCCCAAACATCAGACAGCTCGCATGGAGTTGATAGGCCATCGACTGTCTTTGGGCCCGTTTTCATATCACTTGCAGATGCTTCTGCATCGTGTCTCATATGCTGTTGATTTTCATGCCGTTTAGCGAATTGGAGAGACCATTTCGGTCGCCGAACATGTGGAGCTGGGATTCTATGGTTTGAACGATCGTAGATCCTTAAGGCTCTGGGTCAGGCACATTCACATGTAAGGAACCTTCTTTGATGAGCTCCATGGATTCCAGTCTCAACAATTGCTGCTTGACGTAGTTGTAGAGTTTCTGGTGGAAGGCATGGTCGAAGGAAAAGCAGTCATCTGGCCCACCCGACGAATGCCTGGATGACCCCGATCCTTCTCTTCTACAGAAATGAGGAAGGGAGGCATAGTCCATAACCTACAGACGCCAAAACCGCAACAGAACATCAGCTCTATATTCATGTAATAGAACAGAAATGCAGATGATCTGTATGTGGAAGAATGCATGTTGAAACTGGCAGCATGGTTTTGTTAACTAGAAAATATGAGTGATGCTGGTAGAGTATTGGCTTTGATGGCATGCAGGGCCCACCACCATGCATGCATACAAGAGGCATAGACCATGTCAGCCGCAACATGAACATGTTCCGGCACAAAAATCAGACGGTTCAAGGCATTTCTTTCTTCTTCTTCTTTTTTTTCTTTTCTTTTTCTTTCGTTCTTTTTTCCCTATCCATTTTCTCATACATTTTGGTCTACCTGATGAATTGACCCACCTGATTTTTGGGCCAGATGTACGTTCATGATGGTATACCACATCATGTAGGGGCCTTATCCTGTAACCGAAGACCAGAGCTTGCCCAAGGAATCTGGAAACTCAGGTGATGAATTCTGGAATTAAAATAACAGTAATGATCTGGTGCTGTCATGTCACATTTGAGTCGTAGTAATGGGAGTTGCATATAAATATGAAAACTCCAATCGATCGATCTGAATCATCCACTCAGTCCAATCCTCTCCATGGGCCACCATGGAAATATATAATGCAAAGAGCAGATAGGGATTGGGATTAGGTATGTCGATGGAATCGGCATGATAATCGGACTTCATGAAATGCCCTGCCAGCGCCTTAAGCAACTGGAATCCAAAAGGCGTTTCTTTTTTCCACACACACCCAATCCCACACTCTCACGCACTCACACCACAAGGTATGCTCGAACCCATGACCTCGTGTTGAAACTCCAGAGAATGCTGGGACTCGGCAAGGCCCTACAATTTTCCTAAGTGCATGCACTGGAACACAGAGATCACTCATGTGGATAAAAAATCAATTCGTTAACTTCAAAAAAAAAAAAAAAAACAGAAAAACAGAAAATTACAATGAAGGAGGTATTTATAGTAAAAGCCTATCCCTAATCAATCTACACAACTCATTATCAAACCTACCTTTTAACCTCAACCATTCAAAAATCAAGCAGATCTAGTTACTTGAACACCCCTTCAATCTCATTCAGCCTGTCACGGAATTCTTCGGTTGTTCCTCCTTAAAGAAATCCAGGATATCTATCTTGACATGTGGTTAATGCTCTTATTTGTGCCCTAGGTCACCATGTGATCCTTGGACACACCCTAGACTAAAAGATTATCCATGTCCATCATGTGAAACCTCCAATTGAAGTTGTTCTTCATACAACTACACCATTGGTTGCTCTCCACATGGAGCTCATGGATGAACAAGAGACTCAAATGGTAAAACAAGACTCTAATACAAGCTGAAGCCAACAAAATAGAGGAGAATGGAAGTTCTTCAGGAAAAGCAGGTCACTGGGAAAGTAGAAGTAAAACTCAGCAAGATAGGCCTACTGTGGCAGAAAACAAACTGCTATATATATATATATATATATATAAGAGAGAGAGAGAGAGAGAGAGAGAGAGAGAGAGAGATAATTATCATGATGGTCATTGTAAAATATTCATTATATATTGTTCCTGAAAACTATGTTTAATTATATCTTCATGTTTGATAAATCCTGGGGGTTATACCTTACTAGGATATCCAATGACGCTATCAAACCATATTCAGTGCACAGGAAACGTGGATGATGTATGGGTTAACTCTGGTGCGTCACATGGGGAGATCGATGGCTATGCGGCTCTAATTTCTGGTTTACTTTTATTATTTGGTTGTTCAATATTTAGTTACGAGACATTTGTTTGTATAAGTTTTCGAGCAACCACTCAAATATTTGGTTTTATATATTTGGACTCCCTCTTATACTTGATTTGTCTATATTCCGCTAAAATGCTCACTCTGAAAAGAAAAAATATATATACGTGAAATTTGGGCTATCTTTAAAGGATAATACTCAATTTTTTGGAAAATGAGTAGTGTACTCAGATTTCGAGAACCAGGGTATTACATAGAAGCGGTTTCAAGCCCTCGCCAAGCCAACTCGTTGATCCACCAAGATTCATCGTCCTTCTACTAATCCTGGCCATTCTTGAAAAGATGTAGACCCATAAACCTCCTTTGATGTGTGAATTAGAGTCATTACATAGAGCTCAGTTTGATCCTTCCCCCAAATCTAGGCTAAGATTAATAATCTAGCTTCATCTCTTAGATTAACCCAACAATGGGTGCATATACTCACTCTAATAATGTGTAAATCCGATTTGTAGGATATGATTCGTTGCTTATGCAAATCTGTCTTTCTTACACACTCTTGGATCAAAGTCAAATTAACAGTGAGGAGATTGGGAGACTTGAGAGATCATAAACCTTAAGAATGTGACCTTGAAAGGTCCCTTTGGGCTGAATTAAAAATTAGAGAATTTCAACTTTAATATTGTGCTATATAGTTAAATCAGAGGATTAAACCTCATTAGTGAACATTATTAAAAAAAAAAAAAAATTTGAGGACTTGACCTCATCTTGTGCTCAATAGTAAAATTTGAGGATTTTAGCCTCATTTTATATATATATATATATAGTTTAAGCTTTATAGTTAGTGAATTTTGATATGACATGTTTTTAGCTTATACTATCATTAGTCATTCCAAATTCGATTGATATATCTTCTGACTGATCGATCATAATAAATATTGATGTTGAATTCTGGACGTCCTTTCTAGATTGTCGTGGACATGAAAACAAAGAGCGAAGGAGACCTTGGCTATATATAGTAGACCCTCTGATGCCAAAGTTAGGCTAGGAACTTGGGTCTGGTAGAATGTAAGAGCTTGGGTTTATGTGTATTTTTGTGTGTGATTTTATGCATACCTTTACCCATGGCAGGGAGTGTATATATAAGTCTCTCGGTGACGGTGTTGTGTATGGCAATGAATCTGCCACCCAGTATCATATCATAGTTAGATTCTAACTCTGGGAGCATCATAGCTGTCTTCCCAGGATTCTCGGCAAAGATCTATGGGAGATCCTCTTGGTAGATCTTTAGGTGGTCGGTATCCGACCAGGTCGAGGTTGAAGGCCAAGGTCCTGGGGACTAGGCTAATCGGTCATGCTTGGAGATCGGGCCAAATTATTTGATCTTGGTTGGTCCTTTACTGCAAAGTAGGTCGGGTTGATACTCGAGGTCATTTGTTGGTCGAGGTCAATGGTTGCAACAGTTGCTCGGACTGTTATGCCTTTAGAGGTCATGCTCAGTTATATGGGGCCGAGCTCTAATCCAACATCCTATACTTGGTCATATTGGTCAGTCTATTTTCACCCATAACAATAAGTATGCTCTAGATTTTTAATGATTAATGCCTTCTTTATTCCCATGTTAATACGTGTCCATATATTCGAATGGTAGAATTTGGTTGTAATTGTATGAGCTATAGAAAAATCAAAGAGAAAAGAAGTGCAATCTTTCTAGAAAATAGGCAACTAAGTTACATGACTCGGGTTATGATCTTTGTTGCAATTAATTCAAAGAAATCCCATCTTTGCTTCTTCTTCTTTTTTTTCTTTTTTTTTTTTTTTTGATTGACAAGGTGTGGATTTTTTGTTTTTTTTTTTTAAATTTTTCATTGAAAAGCATTAGATGATGTAATATACTAAACTATACAATACAACAGCCTATATCATCTGATTCAAAACTGTTATGAGAGTTTTGTATAAGAGTCGTTTTAGTAAACTAGTTCTTTCATTCCTTGTATTTCTAAGATGATATTTTGTGTCAGTATAAGAGAAAATACCTAAAAACACAGAAAATACCTAACAGGCGGAGATATGTAGATATAAAGGGTAATCTTAGTTGTGAGAGGGAGGATGTGTTTGGGGTCCTGAATAATCCAAGTTAAACCCTGGATGATGTTCGCCATCTTTCTTGTGAGGTATTCGCCATGAAACTGTAAGAAGAGACTTGATTCGAATAGCACTTGAAACTGGAATCATCCCTCTTCTTACATTCATAATCCTTGCAAGATCCTTGCAAGATCCTCCGATTCCTTCTCTTTCTCAGTGCTTGCACCACCATGCCTGTGGTCCTTTGCAACTTCTCCATCTACTGGTTTCCATCGTCGTGCTTGGATTTCATCGGGCGACAATTGCATCTGCTTCACTGGATTATTGGCCACATCAAAGTCTGCCTTCTCCATATACTGCGGATGCATGTTTGTCATTCCATGCCTAGACCTCAGGACTCTCCTTTCTCCATGATCCAAACGACTCAGAATGTGACGAATCCTGCCCCAAACCTGACATTCCGAATTGCGCCAAGACCCACCTTATCCAGGAAAATCAAGCCCCTTGTTTGCCTGGGTAGGGAACCAATATGACCATGATAAATATTCACCTGCGTGTCGCTACTCACTCTCGCTAAACTATCTGCCGGACCATTTCCTTCCTGAAGAATGTGCCTGAAAGAGCACGTACTTGACTGCCTCAAAATGTTGATCCTGTTCACCCAAGGTTTCCAATTCCAAGGGCAGGTAGCTTGGCCTACAAGAATTTCCATTGCTAACTTCGAATCTTATTCAATGATGATCCTTTTCATCCCTTTCTGAAGACAAAACTGTAATCCATCATGGATTGCACGTAACTCCGCTTGGTTATTCGTCCCAAACCCATAACCCGCTGAGAAGGCGAAAAGGAAGGTGTCATTGTCCATTCTGCAAACTCCTCCACCGCCAGAGTTGCCTGGGTTGCCCTTAGCGGACCCATCCACATTTAATTTAACCCATCCCAGAGTGGGTTGAAGCCATTTAACCATTAGAGAGGCAGCTCTGTTTTTTCTCGGCACAGGGGAGGGGGAATCCGTAAGAGGGGTGGAAGAGGAAGGGAGAAAACGGCAGTTTTGGATCGTCTGGGCAGCCCACCATTCGACCCTGGCAATGGAGTTCCGGGCGTTCATCTCCTTGCCTTCGAAATAGGCCTCATTCTTGGCTCTCCACAACTCCCAGAGAATGAGAAGAGGGAGGGAGGTTCTGATATGAAGAGAAGCAAAACCAGGAGCCGCCGCGTTTCTCCACTGTTGAAGCCTACCGAGCACAGAGGTCTAGGGGACAGAAGACACGCCACACAGACCGCCAAAATGGTTCCAGAGGTGAACAGCCTGATGGCCAGAGAGAAACAAGTGATCTATTGTTTCGACATTTGGATGAGCCGCGTTCCCAAAATGGCAGCAACGGCATTTAGAGGCTAGAGAAATGCCCTTTGCTTGAACTGTACTATCGACCGGGATGGCGTTTTGAATCAGCCGCCAAATAAAAACAAAAACTTTTGGGGGAATTTTACCCTGCCGATCCAGTCCCCCCACGGGACGTGCGTTGAAGAGATCCTGATAATATTCCAAGTAGACTTAAGTGTGAACTTTCTAGACGGGTCATGTGGCCAAATACTTTCCGCTGGCTCATCCGTGGTAGTGAAGCCTCTAGCGAATATCTCATCAATAACATGCTGGGGCAAAAATTCGAAAATTCTGGATGGAGGTAGTGGGCCCGATTTTCCAAGAAAATCCTTGAGTAGGAGAGGCTGTAATTCAGAGGGAATTGGGGCTGAGACGAGGTGCTGGAGTGGACCCATCCCGCTCCAGTTATCTGTCCATATGTTGGCTTCTCCACGCCCCACCATCCAAAGAGTATGCTCTTGAATTATGGGCTCCACAAAATAGATGCCTTTTGCTGCGAGCGCGTAAAAGTATCCTGTTGTAGATCCCTTGGATGTTTGATATGCATCAGTTGAAACCACGGCCCTTTGTTTTTCCCGTACTTTGCATTCCACGCAAGTTTCAAGCGCAGGGCCTTCAACACCTCACGCAGATTCCTTATCCCCAGCCCCCCCTCCGTTTTCGGTTTGGTAATTTTCTGCCAAGCAATCCAATGGCGTTTCTTTCTTCCTTCGGCCCATCCCAAAAAAAATCAGCAAACTTGCTATCAAGTTTCTGAACTACCTGCGCCGGGGTATGCATAGCTGTCATGATATGAATGGGATAACTACCTAAGACGTGACGGATGAGAGTAGCTCTACCTGCCTAAGAGATGTGCCTCGCCGCCCACCCAGAAATTTTGTTGCTAACCTTTTCCTGAAGCGGTACAAAGTCAGCTGCCTTTGTTCTTCCTCTCACCAGGGGAGCCCCCAAATAACGCATATGATCTGTTGCATGCCCAAGCCCAAGCACAGCCTTTGTGGCTCTGATCTTGGTCGCCATCCATTTCGAAGGAGCTATAAAACTGCTCTTGTCAGCATTGATTTTCTGGCCCGTGGAGGCTTGGAAATTACGTAGGAAGTTCTTCAAAGCGGTGAGAGAATGTTTACTAGTGTTGAGGAAAACCAACATGTCATCCGCAAAAAGGAGGTGAGAAATGGTAAGGCTGCCACGCAGGAAGTTGAAAGGAACGCAGCGGCCTTCAGAGAAAAGCAGTTTCAAATTGACTGATAAGGCTTCCATTGCGATGATGAAAAGCGCCGGAGACAGGGGGTCTCCCTGACGGAGACCTCTGGACGATTTGAAGAAACCTATTGCCTCGTCGTTTATGAGAATGGAAAACCAATTATTCGCCAACAGGATTCCAGAAGATGCACGCTTTTCTCGTTGAAGCCGAGCTTGAATAAGGACTGTTTGAGGAAATCCCAATTCACCCTGTCATACGCCTTCTCAAGGTCGATCTTGAGGATAAGATTTCCTCCCCTGGTTGGCCTGTTTATAGCGCGCATCGCTTCTTGAGCAAGGATAATATTTTCAGCGATGTTCCTGCCTTGGACAAAAGCTCCTTGTTCCTGTTAAATCAGATCTGGAAGAATAACACTTAATCGGTTAGCAAGCACCTTAGCAAAGATTTTGTATAGGACATTACATAAGCTAATTGGCCTAAATTGAGATAGCTTGGAAGCCGCAGGCGCCTTGGGGATCAGGCTAATCAGCGTGGTTTTGAAAGCCCATGGCATTGGCAACCTTGAAAACAAAGCGAGGGCAGCCCTATGAATATCATCACCAATAATACCCCAGCAACTCTTGAAAAAGGCGGTTGAGAAGCCGTCTGGGCCTGCTGCCCCATCTGACGGGATAGTGTTGAGAGCGGAGAATACTTCGTCCTTAGAGGGAGGGCATAGGAAGGAAACATTATCATGATGGTGAAGACGCCTAGGGAGATTTTGAAGAAAGCCCATCGAGAGGTTGACTGCTTCTTCCTTAAACAGGTGTTGGAAAAAGGCCACCGCTGACGCCTTAATATCATCAATGTCCGTTATCCTGGTACCCTCTTCCGTGGTGATATATTGAATAGCAGCTTGTCTAATCCTTTCAGTTACGGACGTATGAAAGAAGGCCGTATTCTTATCTCCTTCCTCAAGCCAGGTGTTCCTCGACTTTTGCTTCCAATAGACCTCTTCTATGCGTTCCAACTGGTCCAGCTTGTGCTTTAGAGCCTGCGATCGGGTGAGGAGGTCAACTGAGTTATTCTCCTACATCCTGTTCTGCTTGTTGTATTTGCTAGAAAATGTTTCCAAAATGTTCCCTATTCCACATTTTGAGCAATTGCTTCACCTTTTTAAGCTTGAGGAAAATGTTGGCGAAGGGGTCATCAACACATTCCCCCACCCAAGCCTTCAAAATCACCGTGTGGAAGGAATCGTGTAACGTTCACATTCTGAGGAACCGAAACGGTTTGGCCTTGGACCAGGACGGCGAAGGTAAACTCATCCTAAGAGGGTCGTGGTCAGATTTGGATCTAGGGAGGTGCTCCACTCTGAAACGAGGAAAATTAGTAGCCCATGTGCTATTGATAAGGACTCGGTCCAGTCTGGCCCATACCCGGGCATTTCCTTCACGGTTGTTACACCAGGTGAAACGATTTCCCTCGAACCCTGCATCTAGGAGACCAGCTGAATGAATAACGTCAGCAAATTCTAACATTGCCAAGTTGTCTGGAAGCCGGGTGCTTCTCCTCTCTTCCAAATTAAGAACCACATTGAAATCCCCTGCTATGACCCACGCACCTTGAATACTTCTACTAATAGAGGCGAGCTCGCTCCATAGCCCTCTTCATTGAATCTTACAGCATTTGGCATAAACAACTGATATAGTTACCGAGATTGGGATGGAGGCCATGGACGCTTTGATGGTGATCATCTGGTTAGAAACAGTAAGGATGGAGACATCCAATTGCCCTTCATAGAAAATCCAAATTTTTCCACCCACCTCAGCATTGGAGATGGAAGAATGGAAACCTAACTTAAGCTCTGTAGCCACTCTCTTGTCTTACCTGAGCATTGGTTCCAAAATTGCGACGAGAGAAGGATGGAACTTCTTCACAAGCTTCCGGATGGCTCGAGTTGTGGGAGCATTTCCCAACCTGCGCGCATTCCAAATGATGGAGTTATCCATCAGTCACACATCCTGTGTTCACGGCCCATCTCTTAAGCTTTCTTAGCCTGCTATACAAGACAGTGGAGGAAGGATTGTTAACTTTCAATAAAGCTGAGGTTCTCCTGGATTTCTGCTTTGCATCTGTATTCTTCTTCTTTCGGCTAAGTTGCAGTTCTGATGACTGTGGGACTTGTTTGTTTGGGCCAGGAACAGTCGGAGCTTCGGGAGAAGGTTTCCTGCAACTCGGTTGGCTGAAATAAGGAGATAAATCAACTGATAACTCCCCCATTTCCTCAGTTGAGCATTCATTGACCTCCTTTCTCCACCTTCTTAGTTCGTGAAGCTTGGACCACATATTAGTACTCTGAAACTCCAAGTGGTCGAGAGGTCTCTGTTGGAGAAACAGGGGTGAATCCCCTTCAGTTCTGGCTCGGGTTTCTTGTGGGCTACCCTTTTGTAGCATGTGAAGAAGCAAAAAGTCTGAGTTGATGTTTGCGAGTGGGAGATCCGAACTGCTCATTGCAGGGCAATTGCGGAGTTTCTTGGCTTTCAGGCATATAAGGCGGGTGAACTTCAGGCATGGCATGGATGTCAGTTGGGGCTGAGACCGTGGGTAGGGTAGGATCCAACCCCCTGTGAGCTTGTCCCACCGAAGGAGGGGTTGAGGAAGGACTCATAGCAGACGGTTGAGCTGCTGCCCTGGAAGGAAAGGACTGAAGCTGGAGGAGGGAAGGGTTGAATTCTGAACTGATCCCGGTGATCAGGGGTGGGCTCTGATGAGGAGAAGGATTGGGACTAGCAGGGGTAACCTGCAATCTGCAAGCTCTGCAGATGTATTGAATGGGGTGATGTGGACCCATTGGAGCTACTTCGGGTGAGGTGTTAGCAGGGTGAAATTCCAGGCGAGGGAGGGGGGCTGGGGGAGCTAGTGGGTGAAGGGACTCTAGCATTGGGTCCATAATGAGGGGAGGATGTATGGATAGAGGAGTTGGCTGAGGACTAGGAGGATGACTAACAGCTAAGGAGCCCCTAACCGGAAGGAAAGGCAAAGGTTCAGCAGGGGACTGGGTGGGTCGGGCATTTTGTCGAGTAGGTGAAGGCTGAGTAGGATTGGACTGATGTTGAGTAAGAAAGGTTTGAGTCACCCATTCTTTTGTGGATGTGGGCTGGTTTGGCTTGAGCTGAGAGGAAGCTGAGAGGCTTACCGGGATTCGCCTCTCCTCCAGGGTTCCGTAGATCGGGTAATTGGTCCCATCCACTTGCAAATTCTTGAAGAGATGGAGGTTGAGCTGAGTGGATAGGATGACCCTGATTCTAGCAAAACTTTGGAAGGTAGCTTGAACCGTCATGCTATCAATCTCCTGCAACTTGCCAAAGGTCTTTGCAATGTCTGAGATCACGTCCGGGTGCCAAGCGTGGGGAGGGATACCAAACACACGTATCCAGGAGCCTTGGAGGAGGCCCGCTGAGTCAGGAGACCACTGTCGAATATTGAAAAGGTTCATCTGATTGTGCAGATAATGCTCCGCAGCGAAGACATCCCTGTCCTCCCGCGATTGAAACCTTAACAGAAACTGATTAGGGGAGATCCTCGTGAAGTCCACCTGTAAAACACCAATGGACGATTTTCTGAAGACATCAATGACATGCAGGATCGAGGTAGATTCAGTTTTGGCTGTTGCCGTTAGCGCATAGGATAGGGACCTCCTGAGTTGTCGCACCAAACGCTCATCCGTCGGGATGGTGGGATTCGGGTTAGAGAGATGAACAGAGGGAGGTGCTGATGGGGGATGCGGAAGAGGATCCGATGGAGGTGGGGGGTGTAGACACACCGTTCGGGAGAAAGATCTCCTTCGCGAGGATCCTGCTTCTCCATGGTTCTGGGAAAACTGTTCTTGAGGAGGAGGACCTCTGGGGATCAAGTGGGATTGGCGGCTCGTTTGGGGGAAATACCTATGGTGTGCGATTTCAGTTTTCCCAGATTTCAAAAAGGGCTGCTTGGCTGGAGGTTTCCATAGTTGGCGTTTTGCCCAGGTTACGTTAACCACTCTCCCATCTATGCAACGATCATGTAGGCAGGAGATGGCATTATACGCCACTTGTTCGTATCGGAAACGGATGAACGCGAATCCTCTTGAGCGATTCAGAACTCTGTTCCACGGGACGAAGATGTCCACCAGCGAACCGTAGCGGCCGAAAATCCGTTGAATATCTTCTGAGGTGGTGTCATAGGTCATTGGCAAATAACACGGAGAAGAAAGGGGTGGGGGGTGGGCGCCTAGGGTTTCGTCGAGTTACGGTCTCCCAAGCGTTTTTCAAATTTCGCTCCCGTTCACTCCTCCATCCATGCTCCTACCTTCATTTATTTCTTATATATATATATATATATATATATATATATATATATATATATATATATATATATATATATATATATATATATATATATATATATATATATATATGCAATTCTACCATATATATGGTATGGGATGAGTCAGCTACAGCGTTCATGTCCCTTTAAAAATAATAATAATAAATAAATAAAAATCTTATCTGATTAAGCTATCTTTCTTATCAGTAATGGTATGAAAAGCGTACCCAGGAATTCATGGTGGATGGCTCTTATCACCATTGTGTCAAGGTCGGCCTTTTGTGACCCCCAATCTCCTGACATCAAAGAAAGTGTGGCGTACTTTTCAATCTCTTGATTATCTCGGTTGGATTGAAATGGCAAATTTTGGCTTAGACATTGGCTGTTCATTGTTCTTCTTGAGAAAGGGTACATTTGGATACCGCTCGACTAATGCTCGAATCATTACTTGCATTGAAATTTTGGAAATGGATGGTTATCAGCTATATGTGTGTTTGGTGTGATTTGAATTTTGAGAAATACGAATGAATGTATTTTTTTTTTTTTTCAAAATTGTTTGACATTATTAATTTCAGAAACATTCAAATATAGTGATTCTCCACTGTTGGAGGACCAGTATGTGGATGAACTCAATTAATACATCATGCTGCCTCGTGTTGGTGAGGGAGTTATATTTTATTCAGACACTTTGGGCTCTACTATTTCATTTGCTAGTAAAGGATTGCATCGATGATATCAACATGACGTACGGTTAAAGGGTTTGTAGGTTGAACATCCCTGAGTTTGCGATAATAATAAAGGCACATGGAATGACATTTGGTGAGGTTTCCTCAACACAGAAGACTCTATATAACAGTTGTGAATAACAGTTTCTCATCACAACGTTGCACACTGGTGAAAGATTTTAGCCGTCTATCAGTTGTGCCCCCCAGTTATCTATATCATCTGGTAAAAAAATTAGGCTAGCTGGTAGGAATCATTATTATGGACTTACCAAGGTGTGGCTCATGATTCATGGACTCGCCAAAGTGGTGCTCAACTGGTTAATTAGTAGTATCTAACACAAAACATGTTACATCAAATTGCGATTAAAGACATGTTTTCTATTATAATTTAGACTTCAAAATAGGATAGGTAAAACATGAAATATGTGACCATAGACATATAGTTGGCTACATTAGATATAAAAGTATAAATATCATTCTTCTTCCCTCGTGCTTCAGTTCCCTTGAGGTGTTTTGCTCTTCTTCTAGCTCCAATTCTCTTATCGTCGCTGTATTAGATCAAATGCTGCAGAGGGAAAAATCATCATGACATTCGATCAAGAAATCTTGATCTAATGTATTCTTTTATTCCCTTTGTCCAAAGTACTGGAGTCCACAGAAGAATTCCCATTCCCACTCCATATCCAACTCCAAACCCAATACACATGGATCCCCAATCATATTTACTTTCCAATTGTGTTGACGATGATGAAACTTTGGTATCTCTACACTTCCTTGATAGTGGAGGACCACATAATCCCAAGTTCCCTTGAAAGGATTCGTTCGTGAATGTAAGAAATTGTTGCCTCTGCGGTATGATCCCTACGAGTTCGTTTTGTGAAAGATTTAACACCTCAAGGAATGTTAACTTTGTAAGTTGCTGAGGAATCTCTCCGAACAAGTTATTCTGCGAGAGATCTAATGACTCAAGATCCTTTATGTCCCCCAATGATGCTGGAATTTGGCCTGTGAGATGGTTGTGAGACATATTAAGCACATGTAGTGCCTTTAGATCCCCAACTGATTTTGGGATAACCCCTTGAAATTGGTTATTTGAGAGATCCACCACGGTGAAGGCGGTAAGAATCTTTACTAGTTTCATTTCTTGCCCTTTGCTCACAACAATTACTTTGTCTTGATAGTATCCATGCACAAATTGTTTGCTAAGGAATTGAGATTGGGATTTGCCTTCCTCCATCATTGCCTTCCAGCTCCTGAACATATTTGATGGCAAGCTACCAGTGAAATGATTGGAGGAGAGGTCGAAGATTTGTAACAGTGGAAAGCTATGATTTATTATGGGGTGTCCAATTGTGCCATAAAATTTGTTGGATCCCAAGATGAGAATGCGCAACTGGGATAGATTTTCCAACCAAAAAGGGAAGGTGTCATGTATTTGATTGTTTCCAAGGTTTAACACCTCCAACATCTTGCACATGGACAAAGACCTTGGCACCTGTCCTTCCAACTGATTTCCATTGAGATCAAGTGTCTCTAGTATGCAACCCTCTTTGAATGTTTGAAGCAAGTTGCCATGAAATGCATTTCCTCCAAGATTCAACACAATGAGTTCATCATTGATTTCACCCAAACATGGTGGAATCGAACCATTAAGCCTGTTGTCAGACAAATCAAGGACTTGTAAGGAGGTGCAATTGCAAATGAGCAAGGGAACTTCTCCACTGAGATTATTGCTTGAAAGTGAAAAGAAATGGATGAAGGGTGGAGGAATCGGAATTGAGCCTTCTAACATGTTAAAGCTAAGGTCAAGAACTTCCAAAGAACTTAAGGAAAGATGAGGAAATGGTTTCTCTAATCCCTCCAAATCATTATGAGAAAGATTGAAATAAGTCAAACTCACATTTTCAACCTTCCATATCCAATTGGGTATTTCACCATTGATTCTGTTGTTGGAAAGATCCAAAAAATTCATCTCCTCTTGGCTTCTCAAGATATCTGGAAATTTACTAATGTTGCAGGATCTTAATAACAAATGTTGAATTTGGGGGAAGGATATAGAGGTTGAATTGCTTCCTATATCATAGACTGAGAAATGGTTATTTGAAAGATCAAGGTACCATAGGTCCTTAAGGTTTTGGAATAAACCAAGGTCTAGGTCACCATTGAAATTGTTTGACAAAAGTGAGAGTTCTGTAAGCTTGGTGAGTTGAAACATTGACTTTGGAATAGGCCCATGAAACTTGTTGTTATCCAAATAGATCTTCTCTAATAATAAAGAGGATGCATTGTGGAACTCTCCAAGCTGACCACTAAAGTGGTTGTCTTGGAGAAGCAACTCTCTTAATGATGGGAGTGAAAACAATAATAATGGGATGGTCCCACTAAGTGAATTGTTGGACAAGTTCAGATGAACACAATTCTGAAGATCATTTCCGTACAAGGGAGCGATTGTGCCATTGAAACTATTGGATGAAAGCGCAAGGTATGTAAGCATGGTGAGTTGAAAGATTGACCTTGGAATGGGCCCCTGCAAGTTGTTGTTTTCCAAGTTAATGCTCTCTAATGGTAAAGAGGAAGCGTTTTGGAAATCCTCAAGCTGGCCACTAAATTGGTTACCCGAGAGAACCAACATCCGTAATGATGGAAGTGAAAACAATGATGATGGGATAGTCCCACTAAGTGAATTGTCGGGACAGCGGAACTCTTTGAGATTTTGAAGCTTGTTTCCATGGGAAGAAGGGATTGGACCACTGAAATCATTTGATGAAATATCCAAATAAACGAGGCTGCTGAGGTTGACCAGAGAGGATGGAAATGGTCCGCTGAAACCATTGGCTGAAAGATCCAAATAAACAAGGTTGCTGAGGTTGGCAAGAGAGGATGGCAATGGTCCGCTGAAACCACTGGATGAAAGATCCAAACGTGAGAGTTTGTGGAGCATCACAAGCCCACATGGAAATGGGCCTGATAGCTTGCAATCTCTGATTTCTAACATGGTCAGTAGTTCCAAATTACTGAATGAATCCCCTAGCTTGCTACAAAATCCAGTGTCGGATAGGACCAGCCCTTGGAGAGTATTGTTCGGAGGGATCTCGCCTGTGAGAAGTGGATTGTATCCTACATTGAGGGTTTGTAGGTTTGGCAGCCTGAAAATACTCTCTGGAATTTTTCCATACAATCCACAATGACTGAGAGCTAGTGAGGTTAAAGAAGAGAAGTTCCCTATGAAGTTGGGCATGACAGAAGAGAGACTGTTTCCACTGAGATCAAGTTGAGATAAGAAACAGAGGCTGGAAAGGGAAGAATGAATGGGGCCTGAAAGACCACAATAGCTCAAACTCAACTTGCGTAGACGAGGGAGTGCGGAGGATAAGGCCAGGCCCCACTGGCTACCCTCAGCTGAGATGTATACCCGATCGAGATACAGTTCTCTCAGACTGGACAGGTTTTGGACGAGTGCTCCAATGTTGGGGTTTTCAAGTTGAAGGGAATTGAAAGATAGATCGAGAGAAACCAAGTTAGTCAACAGAGATATTTCCAGAGGGATTTGGCCATAAAAATTCGAAGTAGAGAGGTTGAGATGGGTCAAGCTGGTGAGCTGCTCAAACCCAGAAGGGATTCGAGAGCCATCGAAGTCATTTCGAGCGAGGTTGAGCCTCTGCAGGCTTTGAAGATGAAAGATGCTTTTAAAATCGAGCAGACCAGATATCGAGAGGTAGCTGAGGTCGAGGCCGATCACGTGACCGGTGGCACCATCGCACGTGATGGCTTCCCAAGAGCAGCAATCCCTGTTATCAGGATTCCAAGAGGAGAGTTTGGTCTTGCTGAGCTCAAAGAAGGAAAAGCCCCGTTTCAAGTTGAGCAAAGCAGAGAAGTGGTCTTCAATGCATTGCCCTTGGATTGACAAGGCCTCACTGTTGTTTACAGTGGCAAAGATAAAAGAGGAGAGGAAAAGGAGGGAAGAGAATAAGAGAAATGGAAATGGTTTATTAATAAGAGTGGAGGAGATCCATTTGCTTTTCTTGAGAGGATTTGTGATGTGTATGAAGAGAAAAGCTTGGGAGGCTTTATACAGGCAAGGAGTCCCACCCACTCGATCGTTATGTGGGCCAACTCACACGCAATCACCGGCATCCTATATTCGTAAAACAAGCACGGCCCATATAGAGAGTCACCGCTTGCTATTTTTATCATTCTTTTGTTCCTTTTCATTTTTTATATTTCTTTCTGTCTCACTCATTCTTGTTGTAGACTCCATTCCATAAAGGCACCCCTATAAAATTATACTGTCTATAGATGAACTTTAAAGTATGGACAGCATTTTCAATGACTAGTCTTCATCCTAAAAATCAAATATTAAGGTCATAAATGAAGCGTGATTATAGGTGTACAGGTTATGTATTGTAATAGTGAGAATTTGGACAGTTTAGATCATCAGACCATCTCAGCATGCAGGTCCTAATAGGTGGTGCCATAGGCTACATCCTAAGTGGAACTACACCTTTGAAATGCCTACTATTTGACATCTATTCCATCCATCAGTTTTGCTAGATCATGTAAGGGCATAATCCAAAAACTTAGCTAAATCCAATATCAGGTGGACCATACAATATGAAACATTGGAGATGAAAACACTCACCATTTGAACCTTCCGGTGCCCTTCCGTGATGTTTATATGTCATCCAACCCGTTCACAACGTGACCCTACAAGGATGACAGGCAAGCACCGACATCAGCATGATTTAAATAAATAAATTTTAAAAAAAAACCCTTATGTAGACCTCAAGAAATTTTCAATGGTGGGCATTCAATCCCCACCGTTTCTTCTGGTGCGGCCTACTTATCTTTACATGGGCTCCTGTAACAATGGTTGCAGGAAATTTGCATCTAACAGGACGTGGGAAGGGTTTTTGATAGGACACCATCCCACCCTATCAAAGTTATTGCATGGGCGTGTTTTATTTTTATTTTTTTTTTTTTTTTAAATGGATTGCATATTAGAAGATGATCTAACCCAATTGTATTCCATATTCTAAGCTAAAGTGGCATTCTTAGGAAAATTTTCTTCAACAGGAAGAATATGAATATGAATATGAATTGGGAACATTTAAAAGAAAAGTTTTATTGGATCATATGAAAATCCAAGACTCAAATTATTAGGATAATGAATTATGAGGTCATATCTTCTATAAGGAAGTAATGAGAACATCGGTTCAGATCACGTCTAAGATACAATCAGAGGTGAAAGTACATTCCATATGTGGGCACTGTATCCTACCAAAACCCATTTGGGAAATCTGATTTATATTTATATATTAAGAAAAAAAGTAAGCTTTAAATATTAAAGTTGATCAGTATTAGCAACTGATTAGACGGTCAATCTCAAACTGTGGATTTAATCCTATGGTTACCATTTGGCTACTTAAGGCTCTATGCAAAAGATAGGTACGGTAAGGAAATCTCTAGTGTGAACGTAGGCTTCAAAGTCCCTCATTGCAGCTTGAAAAGAGAGACAAAGGGATGACCAAGAGCGAGTCATGCACGTTAGTACCTTCTATTAATGTATTCATGCCTACATAGAAAGTTGTAGAGATGATGACCATGAAAAATGCCCACATGGTCCACACCATACCTACGTGATGAAAAAAAAAAGCCCACATGGTCCACACCATATTAAAAAAAAAATGTGAAAGCATATCCAAACCTCCAAATTCAAGCAGCGTGGTCCTCCAATATTTTGATTGGATTTATTTTTTAGTATCTCTTAAATCATGAGGGTCATCATTATAAATGGTTTAGAACACAAAAAAGAGGCACTGATTGGTTACTACCCCCACTGGGACATACCTAGAGATGGGCAATGTTGTTAAGGGCTCTATGGGACCCACCATGATGTAATTGTTTAATCTACAATGTCCATCCATTTTGACAAATCATTTTAGAGCATGAGCCAAAACAGGAGGCAGATCGAAGTCTCAAGTGGACCACACCACAATTAGCAACGGGGATTAAAAGCCAGCCATTGAAAACTTCTTAGAGGCCATGGAAGTTTTGGATAAGATGATATTTATGTTTTCCCTTCATCCGGGTCTATGGGACCTCTTGAACAACATCACAATAGGCCCTAAGGAGTTTTCAACAATCGGAGTTCAATCCTTCCTGGGCCCACCTTGATGTTTTTGAAAACACAAAAGAAAAAAAAAAAAAAAATTGTATTAATTAGGTGATACCAAACTCATATGGCCATGCCAACGTTTCGATATTAATTGTCAATCAATCTAACTTTTTCCTCTCGTGTGTCCTATTTGAATTTTGGATCTGCCTTATTTTTAGTTTCATGTCTTAAAATGAACTGAAAATCAGATAGATGAAGGATAATTTGTTACAAACATCGCAGCAGACTCCACCTAGCTTCCCAGCACAAGAGCTTTCTGGGAAAGCAATCCTCTTCCCAGCAAGAGGTGCATTATGTATCTGAGAAGTCTTTTCCACAAAAACCGATGACTGGATGGAAAGCAACGGTGAGCAGTTCTTCCCAGCGGTACCTATCCCACCAACCCATCTTGACCATGCAAAAGCCTTTAGCAGGAAGTTCCTGGTCAATGATATTGGGTGGGGCCCATTGCAATGTATGTGAGAAGTCCTTCCATCCATCTGTTTTGAGAGACTATTTTAAGACGTTACACCAAAAGTGAGTTACACGAGAGAGAAAATTAAAAACACCCAGATCCATAGCTCAACTGGCAGACTGAGTTGAGATACCTCGTTTCAACACTCGAGGTCTTGGTATCGATCCCTAGGGGTGGCTAACATGGAGTGTGTGTACTGACATGGGTGTGCACTGACAAGCTAACCCAAAAAAGAGAGAGAAAATTAAAAGAAATTCCTAGCATTAAAACTTTCCTTCACCTTGATGTTTATATGCATGTCATTATCACTGGAACGAAGTGAAAACACAGAAAAAAATAGCCTGATACAAAACTTTTATGGCCATAAGAATGCTTCAACGGCTCTCACTTAATTCCCACTGTTTACTCTGGTGTGGCTTACTTAAGTTTTGGATAAACTTCATTTTTTTTCTTACATCTTAAAATGAGCTCTCAAAACGTATGGACAAGGTGGATTTCTCAAAAATATCTCATTGGACCCTACCCAACAGCCTTGTGCAGGAACTCTCTGCGAAAGTCTTTCCCAGGAACTCCGGGTCCGCTCCAGCTGCTCTCTTGCACGGCTTTCCTAAGTCCAGCAAGTCTACGCATCAGACACTGACGGTCACAGCTGGGTGAGCACAACCATGTCAAACACGCTGCACGACTTGCACGGTGGCCATTATATGTGGGGCCAACATGCCCTCCAGCACAATAATCTCAAAAAAAAATACAAAATACATAAAAACAATAATTTCACGAAAATAAAAACTGCCTGCTTTACTTACAAGCTGTCCATGATGTTGGCTCTCGATCACCAACATTGTTTGGTTTACACGTATACAAAAGTAACGGATGGTCAAGAAAAACTGACAATTGTCTTCATCAATATTCATTTGGTGGTTCCATGGCTTAGAACCACTCATCTCAGCGACTTAATCATGCAACAATAATACGCGCGCGCCAAACACGTGAACCGATTTATCCATGTTAAAGGGAGAGGGGTTTTGCTAGGGAATAGCTGATGTCAAAGATTTGTGGGCATGATGTTCGTGTTTTATCCATACGGTACCTTTTTTTGTTAGCTCGTTTTAGGATCTTTGCTCTTGCTCGAGTGGTAGACTCTCAGGAGTTTCAACACCAGGTCAAGGGTTCAAGTATCCATAGGTGGTGAAAGTCCGCTACGGCATGAGTGTCTGGGGGTGTGTGCGTGTGTGTTAAAAAAAAAAAAGGATATGAACACTAAAAATAAGGCAGATCTAAATCTTAAGTGGACCACACCACACCACAGGAAACAATGGAGATTGATTGTTCATCATTGAAAACTTTTTGGGGCCATAGAAGTTTTGGATTAAGCTAATCTTTGTGTTTTCCCTTTATCCAAGTCTATATGACCTAGTCAACAAGTTGGATAGAAAATAAACATATCAATAGGCATTAGGAAGTTATTAATGTTAGATGTTAGAATCAATATTATTTTCCTGTACTAATGTCCACTTAAGATTTAGATTTGCCTCAGTTTTAGACTCATGCCTTCAAATGAGTTGGAAAAATGGATGGGCATTGATAAAATGCATAAATGCATGTCACCATCGATCACAACTCACAAAATGCATTGATTTTCAATCGCCCAGTATATTGCATACTTCACAACACCTTTTAACATGTGAAACTTCTCTAGGCTCCACTATAGTTTTCGTGTTAGATCCATGGTCCATTAATTTTTCTAAATCATTCTAAGGCACGAGGCTAAAATTGAGGCACATCAAAAGCGCAATTGGACCACACAATATAAAATAGTGGGTATTGAATAACTATAGTTGAAACCTTCCTAGGGTCCACCTTGAGGCTTAGTCGACATCTAACCTCTTCATAAGGTCACACTATCAGAAAAAGGAGGGAAGGTTGTGGATTAGTTTGGTTTTCAGCTACAGATTTAATTCGTAGCAAAAAGCTTCGGGACTCATAGTTGATAAAGGGCCTTATGGGGTTTACTGCAATGTGTGTGTTTTATCAAAGCTGTCCATCCATTTCGATAGCTCATTTTAGGGCAAAAGCTCAAAAACTTAGGCAGATAAAGGCTCAGTGGACCACATTGTAGGAATCAATGGAGATTAAGTGTATACTATTGATTTGTTGTGTGGTCCATTTGGAATTTCGATCTACCTTTTTCTGGGATCATGCCTAAAATTACTCATTGAAATGAATGAACAGCATGAATAAATCACATACATTACAGTGGGCCCCATACAGCTTCTAAAAAGACCGTGGGTACCCAATATGCACCCGTAGAAAGGGACGCGGATTAGCCACTGACAGGCTGAGTAGCGAGACTCGCTTCAGTAGCGACGTCACCAACTTTTGTGGCCCCACCACGATGTATGTTTTGTATCTAGTGTCCATACATTTTGAGAGATCATTTTAGGGCATGATACAAAGAATGAGGCAAATCCGAGGCTGAAGTGGACCCCACCACAGATAACAGTGGAGAGAGTGACGCCCACCATTGAAACCTTCGGAAGGTCCACCATGATGTTTATTTGAGATCGAACCTGTTCACGTGTTAACGCTGACATGAAAGAAGGGAAAAAACAATTATCAGCTTAATCGAATAAATATCAGCTTGATTGAAACTTTTGTGGCCCTAAGAACTTTTTAATGGTGGGCGTTACTCTTACCACTATTTCTGTGGTGGGGTCCATTTGAGATTTGGATCTTACTCATTCTTTGGATGATGCCCTAATATGATCTGCAGTGATGATATGCAGAACTTGATCCATTCCCCATCCATGTTGTTATTGCCCACCAAAAAGAAAAAGAAAAAATGTATTGATTCATGGGAAGATGAAGCTGCAACAACCTAAAACAAACAAAGAACTGTTAAAATAGAATAACCATCCACAACAAAGAAACAAAAACAGGGAAATGTATTTGTTGCCTTTTCTTGCAATGAATCATTAAGGTACAATTTCAAAAAAAGGACAATCTTCTTTGGTATAAGCATGAACCAGACCTGCTTCAAACTGGGTGAAGGAAAAACCACATTGAAAGCGACTCCAATACTGATTCCAAGCATAAGCATCAGTTGGAAAAGCAACGCCAAGTCATTGTCTATGAGGGGCATATCTAGAGTTGGATGCCTTAGCTTAAGATTGTAGTAGACAGTTGAGGCGGCTGCTCCCATGATCATACCTGTTCAAACAGAGGCTAGGACCTCAGAACTTGCATTAGGCAGTTCAACAAATATCTCCAGCCTGAAATTTGGATTGAAAGATCTTCCATCTATTTTTTATGGTCCATTTAGGACTGGTTACCTAGAATGGCTCAAGCAACATACAAATGAAACACTTATATAAAAACCCAGTACATTTAGGTCCATTGGGGACTGAGTACCTAAAACCGGTTGCATTGACAGCAGAAGCCATGTCTTGCATCTGGAGAAGAGGCTGACAGATTGGCAGATATAGATCAAACAACTAGATGCAGGCAGTCTAGGAGCATAAGCATGCATGTAATAACTATAGAGTTCCAAACAACCAGGACCCCAGAAAGAAAACCTGATCTTTGGCACGTAACATCACAAGCTTAGTGACAACTCCAAAAGGATGCACCAGCTGAAGCAGATCACTCTGAAAAACAGAAACAGGTTCAAAGGCAACAACTGTGAAGACAAATTGCAATTAGAGTTTCAATGCTCGAAATAAAAAGAGATGGTTTGAAATACCTCAGATATTTCATGGCCAACATTTCGGACATGAATAACCTTAGAAGGCTCTGTCATCTTAGCAGATCTCTGCAGCAAGCAAAATTGCAAAGAATCCAGGAATTTCACTATTTACTATTTACATACAGGTAAAATATAGTTGAATTCAATGTAAAGAAAAACAATCACTACCAATTCATGTCATTTACTTCAACATATAAAGTTAGGTGGAAAAAACCAGTAATCTTTATAGATGAGGGCCATCTAAGCCCAACTTTCATTGATCCAGACCGTACATATGGTGGTAACTAGACACTCTAGATCCAGACCGCTGCTAGAAACTAGACACTACCCACAGAAGATTCCGGCCAATCCATGTCCATGGAGAGACCTTTTGAATTAATGAACAATCAGAAGTTTCAATTAAGGGAATCGCAAATTAGGTGGCATGGCATGCAACAAGGTTATTACATGCCATCTCACAAAGACTACAGAAAAGGGTAGGCTAAATCAGATGATCCCAGCCCTTTGAGTGTGGGTTCATTTTCTCACCACCATCTGTTTTTACATATCATAGATAATTAGCAGCATCAAAACCAAAGTGCTATGGAATTATTCCTACTGAATAGATGTTAGCATTATACATATAAGTATACATGTTAGCATTATACAGATTGGGAAGCAGTGGATCCACTTAGCGATCTCTCACAGACCTTGACAAATTGATATCAAACCAACAACAGATGAATAATTAAATGAAGCATTTTATGTTCCAACTTGCCAATTAATAAATGGGAAGATAAAAAAGGACAGGCCCAGTTTAATGGCCAGCAATAATGTTCAAACTACTCTGGGTTGTCAGACCACCCAAGACACTAAATTGAACTTCTAATTGCTTACTACTTAGCTTCCAGGTTCCAGTCATTTGTTCCCAAGCAACTGCAATCGGTACACATGAAATTGGTTTTCTGGACCCTTTCCAACAGCTCCAGGTAGTAAATGAAATAATATCTAAAACCACCCTGAATGATTTGCATAGACGTGGTTCCGCAGATGAAACACTTTTTTTAATCGGCTCCTCTAATGAAACACTTACCAATCAGCTATCTACAAAGGTGATAATAAACTAGAATGCGAGGACTTGGTGGCATGACATACCACTAGATTGCCATCTTCTAAACTTGTGGTGTATCTCAAAGTCCACAAGTCACGTGGAGGAGCTAAAGTTGTTGGAGCATACATCTGAAAACAACTGAGATGTCAGTGATCTGGATAGGGGAGAGAAGTGATGGTTCTGATAATGGACAGAGATGGGCTAAAGTCATACTACTACCAACCTGCATGTATATCAGTTCAATTGTCCCTCTGTTTCCAGCGGGAAACATGTTGAAGACTTCAAGGCTCTGGCAATCCCGGAACCAAGAGGACAATCTTTGAGGATCTCTGCGATCTGTCAAAGGATGGAAATGAATTACTGGTAGTTGACCAAATCACTAATAACGAGGAAAAATTTTTATTCAACCCCCGACTTCCAAATTAATTGACGGAAAACCATGAAATGTCTTAACTAGCTTATACAAGTACGAGAAAGCGGTCAGAAAGGGAAAAAAAAAAAACCTGAAAGCATGCTATACAAGTACAAGTTTCGGGAATGCTGGGCATGCTATCAATCTGATCAAAATGAATGCATCTGAAGGTAGTGGGCAAAAAAATTATAGAAGCTGTAAAGAAAATTAAATTTCTGTTACAGACAGCCTCTGAGTTTCATAAAGAAATGCAGTTTACCTTTATGTAGGTGTCCAACTTGTCAAGAAGATTGACCATCTTCTGCACCTCCTCGCCGGAATTGAGGCCAGGATCCTTCAAAGCAGTAGCTTCAAATCCAACAACAGCCTAGGGAACATGGCAATGAAGATTTATTAAGACAAAAAACTAAAGTACAAAAAAGCTGTAGGGTATGAGAAATCAACCAACAACAGCCTAGGGAACATGGACATTAACATTCCCCAATGAGCTACAATGTGAGATGAGACACCTGAAGCACGATTTCAAAAAACGAAGTATGAACTATATGAAACATAAAATAAAATGACTCATCCAAAAAAGTAAGACCAGGGATAAACAGGTGGGATCAAGGTAAACCTGGATCTGATGAATCCCAGGATGTGGACCTGTTTGACCTGACCCAAATCATCTGGTTAAGTTGTATCCTGAAACAATTATTAATCATTTATCAATGCATTCATGTGTATATCAAAGAGTGATGTTGAAAGATATTTTACACCCCCTACCAAGGAAAGGCTCTAGAAGGGACTGCAAATTTTCAGTCCATGTTAGCAAAAATGTGATTTTGATCAAGAAAGGGGCATTGTCCTATTTCAACAAATAAGTGTCCACAAGTTGCAAGTTAGCTAGGATTGCTCAACCAATTTGATTTCGAACTGCGACTAAGAGATAGCTGATCATCCATCTGCTTGATAATTGAATCAGAGGTCCAAATCATTGTAACCATGTTTCACATGCACGACAGATATGCTCATCAAACTCCAATAAAAGTACAACTATCAATTGTCGTTTACTTTCCCGTGCTAAAGTAACCAAATAATTGGGATCAGAGGTGCTTGTGGAGCAGTCTATATCCCTAAAACAGGGCACAATTATGCCCATCAGATTAATGATAGATCTCAGACAACTTGGTCACTTGAAGTAGCAAAAGAGTAGGAGAAAAGAAGCAATCTTATGACCTCATGCTGCAAAGAATCATGAGATCTAAGAGGGGCAGGTAGAAAATTCCTACAAAATCATTTACATGAGCTGCAATGCTGCATTTGCTTTAATGAAAAAAGGCTTGCATCAAGATTCCTGAAATAGCATAAAAAGCTGCAAAAAGATACATAGCGATCGATAGTTTTAAGAAATCTCATACATTTTATGGATCAAATCATATTTTTAAAAACTTAGAATATGATATAAACTTGGTATTTCAGTCCCCTAATTCGACTGATGGTCGTGTTTTATTTAAATCAGCATTTGGATTTCCATATTGAAGGCTGGATAAATTGGGTCAACTAGATGAAGTTCCAAATTGACCGGTAGGTTTCTGAGCCTTGAACTTAAATTACATAGAAAGACTGATTTTGGCCATAATCAAAATGGAAACCCCAAATAAATGGCTGTTGTCTAAATTACCGAAAATGTTTAGTTGAAATTGCTTGGACTTTCCAATTCAATCATTGCCATGGGGGGTGCATCAGTGACAAAAGCACAAGACCAACATCATCATATGCTGACCATCATTATCGTGAAACCATGATAGTAGTTGCCCTTGTTGTTCATCACCCATTACTAACGGTACATGCATCCCATTCTGAAACTACAAAATCATGATAGTATCAATCACTATTTTTTTTAGAAATATAAGGCATTTGTATTATCCATGCCCATGATCAATTGGGACTAGATTTTATCTAGAATTTCTAACCCGAGTAGAACATTCTAGTGACACAAGCTGTTGTTTACCAAAATTTTCCTGTCAAGCATTACGAGTGGATTCAATATGCAGTATAGAGCTGATATCTAGAAGAACAACTCCCTTCTTCTTCTTCTTCTTCTTCTTCTTCTTTTTGAGAGAGAGATAAACAACAACTCCTTACTAGGATGAAAAATTAATAATAATAATAATAATAATAATAATAATAATAAAATGAGAATAATTAAGACCATTAAAAAATACAACAGGCCAAAGAGCGTTCTATTCAGTATCGTCCAAAGAATGGGCCTTATTCGATCAGCCAGAAACTGAAATTACACAGATTAGATAATACTCAATCGTCCAAAGAATGGGTCCCAATGTTAGTCTACTGTGAAATTCTGTTTGTAGTGTTTTGGGATGCTTGCTCTGAAGGATTGTGTTGTTTCATTTATTTTTAATAAAAACTTCAAAGGTTGTATGATGTCAACCAGGCTAATTTGCAAACTTTTTGTGAGCTTTAAAATATTGGGTTTCACTTGTACCCATTGTGGGTAAATCCATTGTCATCACACATCCAAACGCTTGAACGACCCATATCATATATCAGCTTAAAGTGAATTAGCCATGGTAAATGATGGAAAACGCATTACTGAAACTCAGATGTTCCTCATGAGATATTAGTTTCATTGCTTAGCAATACTAGCTCATATGAATGAAGCAAGTAGAGACAAATACAACGCCGAGTATTATATAAATTATATAACTCCTAAAAAAATATTGTTGCTGACATCATCATCACCATCATAAAGAGAACTGTTGTTCTGGTGGTATGGTTTCATTGCTGCCCGATCACATTTGATGGTATGGCCCACCTGAGTTCAGTATATGGCTGATTTTTGGGATATTCCACCTGAGTTCCATATATAACCCATCAAATGCACGGTGTTGATGTTCAACACACATCATGGTGGGGCCCACACAGCTTGACCTCATGGGAAGTTCCCATGAGGTCGACCTCATGGTATCATTTCCCACATATACATATACATATATATAAGCACAATTTTGAAATGCTATCACTGTTGAAATTCATCCATATCCAGTGCAATATACTCTTTCTCCATTTACAGTAAGGATAAATTGAGGTACATTGAAGTCGAAGTTTAATAAGGCACGTACCTTGCAAATAGTATCAATTTCGTCAAAAAATGATAACATGCAGATCACTTTGATCACCTAAAACAAGGAAAGAAAGGAATACAAATTAGACTATCAAAACAAGCATGAATGGCATAGCTATCAAAATGAATGGTTAAAAGCAAAACAGTAACAACTGGTACAAATTCCAAGGGAACAATCCATCCATATAACTTACTTTGGTTCTGCTCCATGCAGAATCAGGTCAGTGATTTGAATGCTCTCCATTGCATAAAACAATATATGCCATGGCTATCATACAGCTTGTTATCTTTGTAATTGAGGATTGGATTAGTAAGGTCTCTAAATCACCTTTACTCCTTTAAACATATTGCAGCCAGGAACATACATTTACCATGCACACTATGGAATGCAAAGAGAAGCCGGGCTCTTTGGCTCGATTCGAGTGTCAGTCCCTGATGGGGTCACTAAACCTTTCACATTCGACTATGATCAAAGCATTTTTTATGGATTTGACCTTCAAGCAGCTGAAATTTCTGATTTGCACAAGAAAATAACTTCTTCACAGATTTCAGCTTTAAACAGTTGAAATTTCATAACCATAAGCAAAAAAGCCATTTTTTTTTCTTTTTTTGTTTTTACAGTAAGGTAAAATATATAAATTTACAATAAATATCCTCTCAGGAATTTCATCAAACACCCCACGTGCAGATGTAATCTCTTTGTATTTCACATAGAAATTCAACAGTCTGGTCTGCACAAACAGGCTTAGGTCAAGCCCTTGGAGATTTGAAAAGAACCTAAGAAAAAAAATATAGACAGTAGCGCATCCAAATCTACGGATTTGAAAAGAACCTCCAATGAAAACACTCAGAAATCCCAAGCAAGAAACAAAGTCATCAGAAAATAAACAAAATCCATGTTAGATTTCCCAAATTAGAACGAAATCCTCTCCTCAAATCATTGCAAACAGCGACTGAAGAAATTAGGGCCGGAAAAGATAGAATAATGAAAGAGAAAACTAAAATTACCTTTCTAGATCTGCTACAAAGATAAAGATAGATAGAGAGAGAGAGAGAGAGATGCTTCACTTCTCAGTGTCGATGCCACGCCAGATCCAACATCCAATGCCGCGCAGGGTTTTTTGTTTTGAATTTATATGGATATTTGTGTTGTCTATGCTGTGTTGTCTTGTAGTGAGGAAGAGAGAGAAAGGGAGGAAGATCTGGAGTGAGGGAGCGGGAGAGAGATCGAGAAGGAGGGAAATCAGGCGTGAGGGAGCGAGAGAGAGGGAGAGAGATTGAGAGGGAGGGAGATCGGGAATGAGAGAGAGAGAGAGAGAGAGAGAGAGAGGGAGATCGAGTTTGGCATTTGGGAATAGGATTTTATTATTATTATTTGGTTGTGGTACGGCTCCAAATCTGAAACAGCTTAAACCGTTCCAGGACCAAAATCATATTCGTTCCAAAATTGCTTGTTTGGTGTAGTGGTTATTTTCTTTTAATGGTTTGTCTTTTCTTATAAACTTTCGCTATTCAGGTTTATTTCTCATTCGTGCTCTGCATTCTCTTTGTACCACCTATTTCTCCTTGCAAAAAGAGAATGAACATTTTGGTTTGAAGTTTCCTTGATTGTTGAAATGACAGATAGAAACATTTTCCCTACTAAAGTGTTCTTACAAGATCATTTATCTGCAGGAGGTACCTTCTAGTTATTCTTCTATGCCAGGTAATGCTTCAGTCTTTTCAGCAATTTAACTATTTTTCAGCAAGTTGGTAACTATTTTTACTGATAAATAAAATACTCACTCATATGAGTGGGACATCCAGGTTGTGTATCAGATGGATCCCGATAGTTCTTTGAGAGTTGCAAGTGGGCCACACAATTCAGGTATGTCCATCCTGTCTTGAGATGCATGTGAATTTGTGCGTTTAGATGCAGTATTGAAGTGATATACGAACCTAATTGTTTGGCTTAGATGTTGTCAGCATGCTCAGGTTTTGTTGATATTTGATTCCGTCTATTTTGAGAATGCAAGTGGGTCATTTACCTTAGATGGAGGATGTAAATCATGGCTATGATCCAAACGTTGGAAGGTGAGACTGCATTTTGAAATTTCCAGCTTTCAATACGAGAAAAATAGGCTATAATCAAATTGCAGTTGAGATATGGATAAAAATTAGGAATATGACAGCTTGATTAATGTGGATTCTTTATTCCAATGCAGAGTATATTAGCAGATGGTACCACAATTGCAGTGAAGCAGCTTTCTTCCAAATCAAGGCAAGTGAACTGTAAATTTTTGAATGAGATAGGCATGAATTCTGCATTTCGGCATCCCAACCTTGCGAAGCTTTATGGGTATTGTAGAAGCAAAGCAGTTGCTGCTGGTATACAAGTACATGGAAAATAATAGCAACGCTCATGCTCTGTTTCATGAGCTCATCAGTTGCTTCATGGCATTTTTATGTTGTACCTCAGTTTTGTCAATTGGATGATTTGCAGGTCCCGAAGAATGCCAATTACAGCTTGACTGGCCAACTAGGAATAGGATTTGTATTGGAATAGCAAGAGGTTTGGTGTATCTCTACGAAAAATCAACATTGAAAGTTGTTCACAGGGACATCAAAGCCACCAATGTATTGATTGAAAGTTGATCTTGAGGTTTTATTTTGATGGTGGTATATGAAGTATACTAAAATTTCTATTGTTAGTGAGAACTTTAAATAGACAGATAACTATTTTGTTTGTATTATGCTTTTATATATGGATTTAAATGAATGATTGTATTTGATTGAATAAATGCATGATTATGCCATGAAGTCTTTATCTGTATTAGCTATGAGTTGATCTATCAGGGCGTGTACTAGCAATGGTAATAGACACCATTATTATAATTTATTTTATTTATTAAAAAAATAGGTATTAGCTACAGCTATTAACCGTAGCTTTAACCGTAGCTGTTTCTAACGTCAGCCTATTGCTACGGATATTTTGGTACTTTTGCTACATATATTATCCGTAGCTATTTGGACATTTATATATAGCTACGGACCTAAGCCGTAGCTATTGTCTCCTAGAGAAGTTCATTACATTAGAAGTTTATGTAGTATATAATCTATTTAGGAGACAGAAAATTGGCGTGTCATCGGAAATGATGCGTATGAAACAAGAATTACATGTAACTTCAACACAAACGATCTGCACTCGGATTGCATGGTGTAAAACTCAACACCACTGATGTCGATGTTGCATACCAAACTTTGTGCGCCCACCATAATGTATGTGTTTTATCCACGTCATCCACTTACTTTGCTAGATCATTTTAGGGCAAAGCCAAAAAATGAAGCAAATTCAAAGCTCAAGTGGACCACACCACGAAAAAGCAATGGAGATAATGATGCCCACCATTGAAACTTTCTTAGGACCCACCATGATGTTTATTTGCCATCTAACCTATTCATAAAGTCACACTAGCATAGACAAATGGGGAAAAAACAAAACAAAACAAATATCAGCTTGATTCAAAACTTCTTCGGAATTTTCAATAGCGTTCAATACTCATTGCTTCGTGTGGTGTGATCACTTAAGCTTTGGACATGCCTCATCTTTGGGATCATGCCCTAAAATAATGTAAGCGAAGTAAATAAACAACGTGGATATATAAAACACATCTATCATGGTGGGGCTAACAGAGTTTTGCCATGTATATGGTATACCCTGTAGGTGTCCTCTACACTATGTAATCCGAGTCCAGTGATCCAATACAAATGTCCATATGACAACGCGGGTACTTATCATAAGTACCATTTTCAGAGATCTGATCACGTACAGGCAACTACACCACATCCTGTATTATCATGCTAATTTTCAGGTCAGAATACCCAATTTCTGTGCTTAAATAGGTAATCTTGATGATGGGGTTCACCATTTCCATGATTCTAATGTCTGCTACACAAGTGGGTATTGGGTAACCAATACGAAAGTAGAAGCGAGAGCAGCTTTAGAAGGGATGCAAGTATGAAAGAACCAGAGTTAAAGAAATATTATCATTGAATAAAATTCAAAAGGTTCAAGTGTAGCAAGCTGCTTCCCTCACAATTTTGGTACGTGCCGAATGACATAAAGAAAGTACTCCGCAACGAAACAGATTGGCTTCTCCCCCTCCCACTATCCCCGTGGAAATCGGATTGCGTATTGAGTTACTCAGTACACTTTTATCCTACTGAGTAAACTCATTTGGGCCTACCTTGAATGTGTGTGGATTATCCACGCTGTACATCCGTTTTTCCAACTAATTTTAGTGGTTGATCCAAAAATTGAAGCATGCCCAAAGCTCAAGTGGACCACAAAACAGTGGGAATAATGACTTTGACCGTTGAAACTTTGGTAGGCCCCATAGTGATGTTTATTTGTCATCCAACCTGTTCATAAGATCACACAGACATGGATGAAAGGAAAACACAAATAACGGATTGATTCAAAACTTCCGTGGCCCCCAAGAAATTTTCAACGGTATAATGTCAATTCACACTGTTTCCCATGGTGAGGTCCACTTGAGATTTGGATATACTTAGTTTTTTGCCTAGAGCCCTAAAATTATCTTTTAAAATTGATTGACGGAGTGGATAAAATATGTAAATCATGGTGGACCCCTACTCAGCACGCAATCCGCGTCCATCCCCATGGCTGGTAGTCGGTGCTCCATGGGACCCACCATGATGTATGTGTTTTATCCATTCCATTCTTCCATTTTTAAAGATCATTTTAGGGATTGATCCTAAAAATAAGAGGTATATAAATCTTAGGTGGATCACACCACATGAAAACAAATAGTGATTGGATATCCACCATTAAAATCCTCATAAGGCCCACTGTACTGTTCATATGACATCCAATCTTTTGATTTAGTCATACAGGCCCAGATGAAGAGAAAAACAAATAATCTCAGTGAGACTGAGGTCGAATCCACAGGGACTAATCTCGTGTATTCGAATCCACGGTCATTCCCGCCTATTCTGTGTTAATTCATGGTCATTTCGGCGCATTTCACGGTCATGCCCCTTCACTTCACGGTCATTTTCGCGCATTTCAAGGTCCAATCGCCTCACTTCGCGATCATTTCCATGCATACCACAGTCATTCTCGCCTATTCCGTGTTGATTCACAGTCATTTCGGCGCATTTCACGATCATGCCCCTTCACTTTACGATCATTTCCACGCATTTCGCGGTCCAATCGCTTCACTTCACGGTCATTTCCGCGCATTTCACAGTCATGCCCCTTCACTTCACGGTCATGCCCCTTCACTTCACGGTCATACCCCTTCACTTCACAGTCACGCCCCTTCACTTCACGGTCATTTTCAGCGATTACATTTTATTTCACGGTCATTTCCATGCATTTCCCGGTCAATTCCCTTCACGGTCATTTCCATGCACTTCACGGTAATTTTCATGCATTTGACGATCATTGACCTAATGGAATCTTGAAAAATAACCAGGTTAGTTAGCTAAAGTAGCTTCTCCTACCTCAAAATCATATAGGGTTCATCAAGTAACTAATTTTGGTTTAGAAGATATACTTTTTAAATGAATAAAAAAATAAAAAAATAAAAAAGAGAGGAAAAAATTTTTATATGCTTATATATGAATATTTATATAAATATGTGTTTGAGAAAATTGTAGGTAGAATAAAGTTCTCCATGTAAAAATTAAATTAAAAAAAAATAAAAATACAATAAATAAATAAATAAATAAATTTACATAGGCATCTATGGCTACGGTTATAATCCGTAGCCATAGAGGCATCCAGATGGGCATGGCCACACCGGATCGGCGTGGCCCCGCCAGATATGTTAGCAAGTAGCGCGGGTGCTGCTAGTTGGGTGCGCCCACCCCGATAGTCCTCTATGGCTACAGATTCGGTAGCTATGGCTACGGTTAGCCAAATCTCACATTGTACAAAAAATTAAAAATTAAAAAATCAAGTTTTTTGTTTTTGTTTTTGTTTTTTGGGTCCCATCATGAGGTCTATGTTATATCCAAACCGTCCATCTATTTGACGAGCTCATATTAAGGCTTGAGACGGCAAATAAGACAGGTCTAACAATCAAGTGGACCACACTGTGAAAGGCAGTGGGGAATTGAACGTCTACCATTGAAACCCTTTTAGGGGTCACATAGGTTTTGGATCATTATGAAATTTTTTTTCCTCTTCATTCAAGTCTTTGTGACCATATGAATAGATTGGATGGAAAATAAATGCTATAGTGGGCCCTAAAAAAGTTTTAATGGTGAAAATCAATTTTCCCGCTGCTCTTTGTGGTGAGGTCCAGTTGATCGTTGGATATGATTTTTTTTTTTTTTTTTTTTTTGGATAATGCTCCGAAATGATCTCCAAATATGGATGAAAGTTGTAGATATAATAAATACGTAACTATGGGGCTCATGTAACGTTGATCACTTTTGAACCGTTCGTACAACTCGGAGTTCGAGGAGCGTCAGCGCTCGTCTTGCCACCTGAAGGATAAGGCAGTGGCATTTTCGACCTTTGGCCAGGCGTCCGTACAGCTGGGGTGTATTCCCGCAGGGGGGAAATGAGGTGGGCTTAGTTTCCTAATTGAGCCATAAAGGGGTCGTACAGTCGCAAATTTCCCCTATGCAACCCAATACAAATGTCCATACAGCCTTATCAAAAGTACCATTTTCAGAGATCTGATCACGTACAGGCAACTACACCACATCCTGTATTATCATGCCAATTTTCAGGTCGGAATACCCAATTTCTTTGCTTAAATAGGTAATCTTGATGATGGGGTTCACCATTTCCATGATTCTAATGTCTGCTACACAAGTGGGTATTGGGTAACCAATACGAAAGTAGAAGCCAGAGCAGTTTTAGAAGGGATGCAAGTATGAAAGAACCTGAGTTAAAGAAACATTATCATTGAATAAAATTCAGTAGGTTCAAGTGTAGCAGGTTGCTTCCCTCACAATTTTGGTACGTGCCGAATGACATAAAGAAAGTACTCCTCAACGGAAACAGATTGGCTGGTAGTCGGTGCTCCGTGGGACCCACCATGATGTATGTGTTTCATTCATTCCGTTCATCAATTTTTAAATATCATTTTAGGCTTGATCCTAAAAATAAGAGGTATATAAATCGCAGGTGGATCACACCACATGAAAACAATAGTGATTAGATATCACTATTAAAATCCTCCTAAGGCCCACTGTATTGTTTATTTGACATCCAATCTGTTGATTAGGTCATACACGCCCAGATGAAGGGAAAAACAAAAATCAGCTTGATCCAAAACTTTTATGGCCACCAAAATGTTTTTAATGGTCGAGGCTCATTCAACACTGTTTCCTATAATGTGGTCCAATTGCGAATGGTATATATCTCATTTTTGGTCTCACATAGTAAAGTGATCTGTAAAAATAGATTGACGGCATGGATGAAACACATACATCATGGTGGACCCCACAGAGTACCGACCACCAGCCATTGGCTGGTGTCAGCGGAGAAGCCAATCCGTTTCCCTCAGTAACGATGGCTGGTGTCAGCGGAGAAGCCAATCCGTTTCCCTCAGTAACGATCCAAGTCTATCCAAATCTTATAAATAACCATGGTCCCAATGTCTCTGTCTCGATGCAGCAGGAGAGAGGGATGACGACGCTACGCTCCATATCTCTCCTCCATACGATCCAAGTGCATCCAAATCCTCAAATTCTCTCTTCACCCTCCATGGCTCAATCTCCACCTCAAAACCCCACCAAACCAATCCGTTTCTTATCACCATCCAATCATCCTTTCCCTCCATTCCATCCGACCTCGACCATCCCTTCCAATGTCCGCACCACCAGACTCCACCGCCGACCGCCGCAACTCCAACACCCAACTCCTCGAAGAGCTAGAAGCCCTCTCACAATCTCTCTATCAATCCCACACCTCCCGCCGCACTGCTTCCCTCGTCCTTCCCCGCTCCTCCGTTGAACCTCCCGCCGCGTCCCAACCAAATGCCTCCGAAAAGTCCCGCTCCCGCCGCATGTCCCTCTCCCCCTGGCGCTCCCGCCCCAAGCTTGACGACGCCGCCCCTGCCGACGATCGCCGTGCGGCGCCGTCCAGGGGCCACGAGAAGAATCTCAGCGCCGCGGCAGCCCCAGCGCATGAGAAGAAGGGCATCTGGAGCTGGAAGCCGTTGCGGGCGCTGTCCCACATCGGTATGCAGCGGGTCGGGGTCCTGTTCTCAGTCGAGGTCATTGCCGTCCAGGGCCTCCCGGCGTCGATGAATGGCCTCCGTCTCTCCGTCAACGTCCGCAAGAAGGAGACGAAGGAAGGCGCCGTGCAGACAATGCCCGCCAGGGTCTTGCAGGGCGCTGCTGACTTCGAGGAGACGCTCTTCATCAAGTGTCATCTGTACTGCAGCGTCAGTGCCAGCGGCAGCGGGAAGCAGCAGCAGCAGCAGCTGCTGAAGTTCGAGCCACGGCCGTTCTTGATTTACGTCGCGGCGGTAGATGCTGCCGAACTCAGCTTTGGGCAGAGTATGGTCGATCTCAGCCTTCTGGTCCAGGAATCGATGGAGAAGAACTGGGAAGGGACAAGGATACGGCAGTGGGACACCAGCTTCAATCTCTCTGGGAAGGCGAAAGGGGGCGAGCTCGTGCTGAAATTAGGTTTTCAGATCATGGAAGATAAAGGAGTTGGAATTTACAGCCAGAGCAGTGGCAACGGTTCTAGATCGAATAGAGCGGGAGAATCTTCTTCTTCTTCTTCATCATCGATTTTTGCTCGAAAGCTATCGAAATCTTCCTTCAGCGTCACGAGCCCGAGGATTATGAGCAGATTGGATGCCTCCTCGCCCTCGAGGGCGGCCACTGCAGCCGCGGAGCTTCAGGGGATTGATGATTTCAATCTCGATGAGCCTGGCCCGGTCCCTTCGACCTTGCCATCTGCACAGAAACCCGAACCTGAGGCAAAGGTCGAGGATCTCGATCTTCCAGAATTCGAGGTGGTCGATAAAGGGGTTGAGATCCAGGGGGAGAGGGGAGCTGGAGAGAGAGAATCGGAAGAAGTTGTGGATGATGAGAGGTCGGTCTCTAGCGAGGTGGTGAAGGAAGTCGTGCATGATCCGGTCCATCAGATGCGACTGACTGAGCTTGATTCAATCGCGCAGCAGATCAAAGCTCTCGAGTCTATGATTGGGAGCGAGGAGGCCATTAAGACGGAACGGGAATTGGAGTTCCAAGGGCTTGATGCGGAGGAAGAGACAGTGACAAGAGAGTTCCTTCAGTTGCTTGAGGAAGAAGAAGGCAGGGAGGGGAAGATCGACCTTTCAGACTCCCCACCTTTGAAATTTGAAGGCGTGGAGGAAGCAGGTGAGGCTGAATTGAAGGCCTATGTTTCGGATCTCGGGAAAGGATTGGGATCTGTGGTTCGAACCCGAGATGGCGGATACTTAGCAGCAATGAATCCTTTCGATGTTGAGGTATCGAGAAAAGAAATGCCAAAGCTCGCGATGCAGATTTCGAAGCCACTGATCCTTCCTTTGATGAAATCTGCAAGCGGGTTTGAGGCATTTCAGAGAATGGCAGCAGTGGGCGGCGAGAAATTGAGTTCAGAAGTGCTGTCAGCAGTAGGGATGGATGAACTGATGGGCAAAACTGCCGAGCAAATAGCTTTCGAAGGCATCGCATCAGCGATCATCCATGGGAGGAACAAAGAAGGAGCAACCTCGAGCGCCGCTAGATCCATTGCCACGGTGAAGACAATGGTGATGGCGATGAGCGCAGGGAGGAGAGAGAGGATTTCAATGGGGATTTGGAATGTGAGTGAGGACTCGGTGACGGTGGAGGAAATTCTAGCATTTTCACTGCAGAAGATAGAGACCATGGCTGTGGAAGCCCTGAAGATTCAGGCGGAGATGGCTGAGGAGGAAGCACCTTTTGACATTTCACCGCTTGTGGGGAAGACCGGCACAGCCGGGGCAAAAGATCCGGACCATCCATTGGCCGTTACCATTTCTCTAGAGGATTGGGCGAAGAATGGCAGTATGTCAACTACGGAGGAAGGAGACAACCCCCCAGGAACGCCAAAAAGCATTACACTGTTGGTGGTTGTTCAGATGAGGGACCCGCTGAGGCGGTATGAGGCAGTGGGGGCGCCTGTGATTGTTATGGTGCAGGCCACACATGTTGATGCAGCGAGTGGTGAAGACAAGGAGAAATTCAAGGTGGCAAGCCTGCACATGGGAGGTTTGAAGGTCCGGGTGGGCGGGAAGCATGTATGGGATACTGAGAAGCAGAGGCTGACTGCAATGCAGTGGCTGGTGGCGTATGGGCTAGGGAAGGTGGTGTCAAAGAAGGGCAAGCCAGCACAAGTCAAGGGGCAGGACTCTCTTTGGAGCATTTCATCGCGGGTGATGGCGGATATGTGGCTCAAGCCCATGCGGAATCCAGACGTGAAGTTACCAAAGCACACGTAGGTGAGGAAATCTATCTTTGATAATGCTATATCCAATTTTTGTATATGTGTAGTTAGGATTATGTTCTCATGTGCTTAGAGAAGTTAAACTTTGGTATTTGACAAACCCTTTTATCTTTAATGGAAGGAATAAGATGCTATATGAATCGCTTCTTGTAAAATAAATTAAAATAAAAAATTTTAATTAAAAAAAAAAAAACAGGTGTTAGGATTGGAAGTTACTTTAGATAAGTTATTAACGCCAAAAGTAGCTTATCTTGATTTCTACTCATTCAGCTATAAGTATGTTTGGTAAGCAACGTACTTATTAGCCCAAAAGTTAAAAAGTATTTTTGACATCCGAGTATTTATCCCTCAAGTATGTTTGGTCCCTTTCACATCTAGCATCCATCATGTGCGAGCTAACCTTTGATGTCGACCATTCATTGTGTGCAAGGGTGTCAATGGGCTGGGCTTGGGCCTGCAAAATGTGAATTTTGAATAGAGCTGGACGGATGGCCCGGCTAGAGATAGTTCAAAACTCAGGCCAAGACCAACCCCAGGCCGGCCAATTGACAGCCCTAATTGTGTGGATCGCCACCTTTTATGTGGGTTACCCATCATGCGGGGCCTTCCTTGGATGTGACCATTCATCATAAGGGGGCAACCTTTAATGTGTACCATCCATTATGTAGGACCCACCTTTGATGTTGGTCATCCATCATGTGGGGCCCACAATCAATGTTATTGTACACATGTAACAGTTTACCATCCAACACTAACATTTCTTCTTCATTTGCTCCCAACACAATTCCAAAACGCAGAACTCATATCTCTTTCAATGCTAATATAAAGCATTCTCTGCCTGAAGACAGCAATGTCACTAAATTTCAAGTCACATATATGTTCACAACCCCAAGTGTAGGGTTGCAATGCAGTAATAATCTCAGTGAGACCGAGGTCGAATCCACAGGGACTAATCTTGTGTGTATTCTAAAAGCAACTAGAAGTAGAACTAGAAGAAGATGTGAATATAAATCTGGAATAAAAGAAAGTAATTGGGAGGGATTTAATTAAAAACTTAAGAATTCAAAAGTGGGAACCAGGGTTTCTAATGATCTACTTGTAGCAATCAGGGTGATGCTATGCTTGATTTAAGGGCACAACTGGAATTGGAGTCCTATCATATCCAATTGGAAGATATCTCAATAAAACTAAATCTGAACTTCCTTTGACCTAATTCTCAATGGATGAGAGTTGTGAGGATTGGAAGTGATTCCATCACAAAACCATGACCAAGAGACGATGGCTCACAATAGGATATACCAATCCCACAACCAAACATAAGAGAATCATGAATATTAGAAGGGATTCCATCATCCAACCATGCCCTAGGGACGATGGTGAACAACAAGATTTCTTAATTTCACAATCTCAAAATATGAAAAGAAGATACTCAAAGCTATTGCAGATCTACTGTGATTTGAGTCACAATAAACCATTAAAAACTAAAAGTATTCTTTGAATATCAAATTAGAATCAAGGAGAGTTCAATATAAACATGAATCAAAATATCCCATCACGCTATAAGCTTCACCTCTTAGCCCTAGCTAAGAGGTTTATCCAACCATAGACGTGATTAGATCTAAAACTCTAGAAGAAAACATGAAAAACTAAGGAAGAAAGAAAAAAAAAAAAAAAAAAAAAAAAAAAAAAGCGCTTAACGACACCTCTCCACCCTTGTGCTTTGCTCCTCCAAACCCTAGATTGATGCCTAGGAGTGCCCTGGGGACTCCTATTTATAGTTGAGCAACACCTCCTTTCGCACCGCCTTGGAAAAATCCGAAAATCGCTTCAAATTTACGCACTCTGCGTAACTTCGCGCAAGCCAGTTCGATGGCTTTGATGTTATCAAACGTGCCTTTTATATGTGCTTTTTCCGCGCTTTTGTAACTTCATCCGGACTCTGTAACCTTCTATGTCATCGAACCTACCTTCAATGTCATCAATGGTGCCTTCGATGTCATCGAGAGTTGTTCAAGGAATCAATAATGCGTCCAAAACAGTCCAGAGAATTAATTCAATTTCTTTAATAAATTCGATGTCATCGAAGAGGCCTTCGATGTCATCGAGCAGGTCTTCGATATCATCGAGGACTACGAATAATTGAACATTGTGCCCAACATGTCCAGCGAGTTTTGACGAAAATTCACAGAAAATTCAATGTCATCGAACTGGATTTAATGTCATTGAGCAGAGCTTCGAGTCATCGAACAGGCCATCAAGTCATTGAAAACTGTCTTCAATTTGTCCAGCGACCAACTCGATTTTCATTCATAAATTCGATGTCATCGAATGGTAGCCTCAATGTCATCGAACAGTGATCTATGACACAGTCAATGTGAATTCCGAATTTGTTCTTTCGACTTCGTTCCTTCTCTACTTAGTTTTCTTGAATCTTGGGACCTTGAAATCTTCAATCTTTGTCTCCGATCCATTCTTTGCCTTTGTGATCTTTGAGCGTCAAATTCATGCTTTTAGCACCTTTTCCAATCCAAGTTCTTAAATTCACCTTGCAACACAAACATGAGTAAAATAAGACATTAAGCTGTATCATGTTTATAAAACCAAAATATAAATGGGGGATAATATGCAATATTTGACCCTCAACAATATCATATCTAATTAGCTTCTTATCCCTAAAAAACCCGCAGTGAGGAATTGCTGGTAATTACTGTTACACCTAATACATACGATCGGGTGTCCAAACATCAGGCAGCTCGCATGGAGTTGATAGGCCATCAACTATCTTTGGGCCCATTATCATATCACTTGCAGATGCTTCTGCATAGCGTCTCATATGCTGTTGATTTTCAGGATGGAATGGAAGAGACGACACATTGGAGGCTGGAAATCAAACCCATCCGATCAAGGCCCATTACCATCCATTGGGATCATACGCAATGATTTGTTCATAAATCCATATGAATCTGGGCCATTGAATAGTCCAATAGTGGACAAAGCAAAGATCAATGGTGGCGATGATCTTGACCCAAACGTTGCCTGCATCACTCTATCAATGTAGGCATGGCATAGTTGAACAGCAATCCAGGCCGTATAAATTGCTGACCCAACTGTGGATGAAACGTAACTCAAAAAGTTCTACTGAGAAATTTATTGTACAATCTGATTATGCCATTGGAATTTGGACGAGTCACCATTTTATTTTTAACCATCCATGTTCAGGATTTCCTCATTGGTGTTATTTTAAAGATAGGCTCCAATCACAATGTTCCGGAAGACTTGGATGGTATGGATAGTCATACATAAATGCCCCATTGGGTGGGTCACGGATTGGCTAGTGATCCTGCCACTAGCCAATGGCTAGTGGTCGGTGCTCTGTGGGCCCTACCATGATGTATGTGTTTCATCTACGTCGTTCATCCATTTTTCCAGATCATTTTATGGAATGAGTCCAAAAATGAGGTAGTTCTAAATCTCGACTGAACCACATCATAGGAAACAGTGTTAATTGAACACCCACCATTAAAAAATTCTTGTGAGCCACAAGTTTTGGATCTAAGCTAATATTTGCTTTTTCACTTCATCCACGTCTGTATGACCTAATTAACAGGTTGGATGTCAAATAAACATTACAGTGGGCCCTAGCAGTTGAGATTGGAAGCAATGTGAATGAGACTCTAGTTGGAAGCTGCCAAGGTGCTGGAAACTCTTCTTGTTGCCAGAATCCATGTCCAAAGGAAAAATATTAAAAGCAATCAAGTCAATGGAGAGGCGGTGAAGGCCTTACAGAAGAGCAACAAAGTAAGAGCAAGCAATAGTGGCAAAGGGGCTTGCACTCGTAAGGCATGTTTCAATGCCAACATGGTTCGAGAGTTGGGAACGGGAGGACACATGCAGCCCTTGCAGTCATTGGGGCAGTTGTGTTAGTCGCCATAGCTTACAGCTGTTACAGGCAGTTGAGAGAAGAAGTCTTCACCTTCAAAAGCTATGATAGATAAGATTTTTTGCTTTCTTTGTTTTTTGTATTGTGTTCTATGTTACATAGGGCCCGTGTATTCAAATGGTAGAATTTGATCGTATTTTGTGTATGATCTATAGAAAATGAAAGAGAAGAAGTCCAATCTTTCTAGAAAATAGGTAACTAAGTTACATGACTCGGGTTATGATCTTTATTGCGATTAATTCAAAAATCCCATCTTTGGTTCTACTTTCATTTATTCCTCATAAGGGTTGTTTGGATGTACCCAAAATGCAAATTGCAGTGTGTTATTCACATGTTCACATTTTAAAGTAGCAACTGTCCCCTTGTCTTAAATGAAGGGCAATGTACCACTTGCGCACCTCAAAGCATGAATAAAATGAAAATGGGTCTGACTCCTTTTCATCCCATCTTCATTCTGGGCGGCATATGGGATGAGCTAGCTTCAGCGGTGTCTGATTAATCCATTGTTCTTATCGGTAATGGCATGAAATGCCTATAGCGCAATTCAGGGTGGATGACTCTTATCACCAGTGTGAAGGTCGTTGGCCTCTGGTGACCTCCAATCTTCTAACATAAGAGTAAGTTTGGCCCACTTTTCAATCTCCTGATTATCTCAGTTGGATTCAAATGGAAAATTTGTCTTGGGAGCAGGCAGTTGTGTCATTTTCCTCCCTGACAAAAGGGTGCATTTGGATATTGATTGAATCATGCTGGAATCAATAGTTGTATTGAAATTTTGGAAATTGATGGTTGGCTCTGCTATGTTTGGTATGATTTGAATTTTGAGAAATACAACAGATGAATGTAGACATTTTTATTTGTCTTTATTTTTCGTATCTTTCTGCCATTATCAATGTCTAAAACATTCTAACATTGAGATTCTGCACTAATGGAGGATCCATTATATGGATGGACTCAATCAGTTTATCATGCTGCTACACGCTGGTGAGAGAGCTATATTTTATTCAAATTCTTTGGACTTGAAACAGGACGAACAGGACAGCAAAAACATGAAATAGGATGAACATGATGAACAGTTACACCAATATTCAGTCAGAGACGGGTTTTCTATTATAATTTAGACTTCGAAACAGGACAAACAGGACAATGAAAACATGAAATATGCGACCATCAATATATAGTTCGATACGTTAAATAGAAAAGTATAAATATCATCCTTCTTCATTCGTGCTTCAGTTTCCTTGAGATATTTTGCTCTTCTTCTAGCTCCAATTCTCTTATTGTCATTATATTAGATCAAATGCTGCAGAGGGAAAAATCAACAATAGCATTCGATCAATAAATAGAATGCACTCTCTGATTCCCTTTCTCCAAAGTGTCCGAGTTCACAAAAGAATTCCCATTCCCATTTTGTATCCAACTCTAGGCCCAATACACATGGATCCCAGTCATTTATACTTTTGGTTGTTCAGTATCTCTACGTTTAGTTTATGTTGATGACTACATAAGTTTCCTTGAAAGGATTCATCCGTGAATATAAGAAACTTTTGACTCTGTGGTATTTTACATACAAAATAGTTTTGTGAAAGATTCAACATCATAAAGAATGTTAACTTTATAAGTTGTAGAGCAATCTCACTTGACAAATTATTCTTCTAGAGATCTAATGACTCAATATTCTTTATGTTTTCTGATTATACTGGAATTTAGTTTATGAGATGTTTGTAAGGCATATTAAGCATATGCAGTAACTTTATATCACTAATTGATTTTGGGATATCCTTGTGAAATTAGTTATTTGCGGAATCTATTACAATGAAGACGGTAAGAATCTTTACGGTTCCATTTCTTACCCTTTGCTCACCATAGTCACTTATCTTAATAGTATTCATTATTAAGGGCCCATTTGGCCAATTGCATTAAGTGGGATTAAGGTGGATGGAATTGTAAAAGTAACAATAAATGCATGTGTAAGGTATTGTCTCTGGATTGGGTGTATCCCATGTTTTCCAATACCATGTGTGGAATGTATGCAATTAAAAGTAAATCCCGGGATTTCCTTTCAAATTACACTTGGAAATTCATCATCATGGGATTTGGAAATCCCATCTCACACTTTCCAACACAAGGCTCATTTTCCAAAGCCTATAAAATTAATTTTAATCCCATCCCACACTCCTTCCAAACATGTCATTCTCAATCCCGAGGTGGGATTAGCAATGCAATCCCATTTAATACAACTTAATACCACTGGCCAAACAGCCCTAAATTCTTTGCTAATGAATTTTGAGGATGATGCACCCCACGCTCCCATTTATGAGATAACCTCAAAGGGGGGAGATAGGGTACTACCCCTACCAAGACCTAACTAGAGACAACTAGTCCTCTCAGGGGCTGTGGGGCCCATCTTAATTTATATGTTTTATCCGTGCTGTCCATTTATTTTGAAAGATCATTTTAGGGCATGAACCCAAAAAGGAGGCAAACCAAATGCCCAAGTGGTCCACACCACATGAAACACTGTGGGTCCATGGTGATGTGTGTATGACATCTACCTTGTCCATCAATTGTACTACCTCATTCATGGATGTGAACCAAAAGATAAGTCAGATCACACGAGTAGGCTGCACCACATGCTATAATGAGATTTGTGACCCAAATGATGCACCATGTTGCCGCATGATCTGGTAAGAGATGGCTGTCATATTTCGGTTGCTTCCGGAAGATGGATAGATTGACAATATGAATATGAGGGTTGAGAGAGTTTGTAGGCTGTAATCTATGGGTTTTTGATGAGGTATGAAAAGCAACAAGCATGTATAAGACAACCCATCACCATGCCATCATGTATCACAATGTGTAACAACGGTTTCAGTGCCAAGATGTCCATTTGTTGGATCCCAACCATGTAAATCATTTGGTCCATCAATCAGGTTGGTTAATAAGATCCATTATCTATGGACTTTATAAGGTTGGGTTTAACTAATCAACAATATGTCACTGGAAACAAACCAAATGTATAATTTTCAATCAAAGACAAATTTTCTATTACACCATGGTATATAAAAGGGATAGTAAAAGCACGAAACGTGTGCGCACCAAACGTGTGCACAATAACACTTAACTGAATACATAAAATATAATAATATAAATACAATCCTTATTCCATTTGTGCTTTAGTGTTTTTGAGTTCTTCCAACATTTAGTTTTTTTTAAAAAAAAAAACTTTTACGGAAATGTGGGGGTACACCACCTGTAACTTTGTTGATATCACTAAAATAATGTACATTAATCATTTGGGTGGGCTCCACAAAAATAAACAGACATTACCTACTTTAGTATCGATGCATTAGACTAAATGCCTCACACGAAAATATTAACAAAAGCATTTTATCAATAAACATGATGTATTGTCTCTTTCCCTTTGTCCAAAGTGCTAGAGTCCATAAAAGAATTCCGATTCCCACTCCATATCCAGCTCCAAACATAATTGTAAGTTTTCTTGAAAGGATTCACTCGTGAACGTATGAAACCATTGAATTTGCGGTATTTTACCTATGGGATAGTTTTGTGAAAGATTCAACATCGTAAAGAATGTTGACTTGTAAGTAGTAAAGCGATCTCACCCAACAACTTATTTTTCGAGAGATCTATTGACTTAAGATTCTTTATATTTCCTGATGATGCTGGAATTCAGTTTTTGAGACGATTGTAAGACATAATGAGTACATGTAGTGACTTTAGATCATCAATTGATTCTAAAATATCCTTTCGGAATCTATTACGATGAAGACAATGAGAATCTTTACTAGTTCCATTTATTGCCCTTTGCTCACCATAGTAACCTTTTCTATTTTTTGGAAATCTCATTTCTATTGATGGATTCAGGCAGCCCAATCAACAAAAATAGAAAGGGCCAACTATCATAAGAAAGAAACAACAAAGAAAATGAACAAAAGGGGGATCCAGAAAAATTAGACCCCTAGTGGATCTAGGAAGCGAGGCATGAGTCTAGAAGAAAGTTCTAGTCTGGGTCGCGCTACCTCTCCGAGCTAGGTCATCCGCGACCGCATTTGCCTCCCTTGGAGTGTGAGTGAAAGTAACCTCTAGGATTCCCATAAGCGCCTTAACCCTCACCTTCCAATAGCAAAAGGACCACACTCCAAATCCTCGGAGAGAATTGTAACTATGGATATTTAGAGTTGCTCGCCAATTCAAACTTAAAGAAACCCAAATCTGCGCACTGGATAGGCCCTCCTAGATCACCTTGAATTCTGCGTGGGTATTGGAGCCTAAACCATAGGCTGAAGAGAAGGCGAACAGAAAATTTCCCTCACCGCATCTACCCACACCGCCTCCCCCTAAAAGGGCCCAGGTTACCAATGGATGAACCATTGACATTAATTTTTATCCAGTCTCTTCTCGGCCTAATCCATTTCACTACTTGGGTCCTCTTTCGAATCGAGCTCGCCTTGTCAAAGCCCGAGAAGGTGAGAGCGTCAGCCGAGGAACGCTTAACGACCTTGGATAGAGAAAGGGAAGGGGTGATCCACGAGATCCAGTGGTAGACCTTAGCAATCACCTTGTCTGCGTGGAAGCTGTAGTTATCAAAGCGCGCACTATTCTTGACCAGCTAGATTTCCCAGAAGATCAACATGGGGATAATACCCCTCAGAATGTGGTGCTAGTCCGTTTGGGCAGCAGTCGCCCACCACCTAGCAGCTCTGCCCACTGCTGAGACCAGTGTTGAGGTGGGATGTTGAACAGGGGCTGAAAGTAGTCCCAAATCTTATTAGCCGAGTTGCCCTTGGAGAAGACGTGTTCGATGGATTCCACCTCTGACTGAAATGGGGGAGGACAGCAGACACATTTGGATGCCAGTTGGATGCCTCTATCTTTAGTTCTTGCCTCCACTGGAATCGATTTGTGGATAATCTTCCAAGTCATGAACGATATTTTCGGAGGGAGTTTGGGATGCCACACTCATTTAGCCATGATTTCATGCCTCCTATAGTCCAAGTTATCTCCCAAGCCGACTTGAACTGACATTCCCCCAAAGATGAGGGCATCCAGATCTGTTTGTCCTCTTCAGGAGAGGTACAAATGCCCTCCTCATGTACGTGGTCCAGGACGAGCTGGGGGAGGAAAAGGCAAGCTCTAGCTGGGTCTCACCAACTGTTGGGCCCGATGAAGTGGTCGATGCAATTGACATGCGTTGGAGCTGGCTGGAGACACCATTCTGAAAGTGGCCCTAACCCGGACTAATTGACGTCCTAGAAGCTACACTCTTCACTACCAATAATCCAACGGCAGCGGTCAGCCACCAACGGGAACTGTTTGTAGATATTCTTCCATATGGGCAAATAATTGATGGAGAGACTTGTACCCCTAGCTTCGTCAATGTCACTCGGGTATTTAGCTTTTAAGAACTCTGCCCAGCAGTTGTCTCTACCTCTGCAAGTGATGGTCCAGGCCATCTTGATTCCGAAAGCCAACATCACATTCAACATGCTTTTGATTCCCAACCCTCCTTCATCTTTTAGGGCTACAATGCACTTCCATTCGAGCTAGTGGCATTTTTTGCAGTCCCCGTCCCAGCCCCAGAAGAAGTCTACCTCCAAGGAGGGTAGACGGGATGTTCGTTGTAGCCATGGCATAGACCGGGATGTTGTTCGGCAAATGGTTAATGAGAGTCACACGACCCGCTTCAGAGAGGATCTTACTCTTCCAACTCGAGATTCTGCACTGAAACTTCTCAACCAGTGAACGAAAATAGACCTTCTTAGATCTCCCTTTGAAGATAGGAGCCCCCAGATAGGTGAACGGAGTTGTCCCATGGTTGAAGTCGAGGGTCCTTTGGGCTGACCTTACACGGGCCACTGATTGATTAGTGGCCAGGATGAAAAAACTCTTCCGTTTGTTAATCTTTTGGCCTGAGACTCTTTGGTAATGGGCGAGGAAGGAAGTGATCTGAGATAGGGAGTGGCTGCCTCCATTAGCAAGGAGCAAAGTGTCATTCGCAAAGAGTTGATAGGAAACCGTTGGACAGTTCTTGCGCGTGAGTGTAACATCCCAAATTTTCCGTGGCCTGAGTACATACTCGTGCCTGAGAATTTCGTTTTAATAATGTATAAATTGGATGCTTTAAAAATCGCACCATATTTTTTTTATTTACATCACATCCACTTACATTCATGAAAGTAACCATTCATGAAAATAAAATCGACTGTATTTATTATTTCATTTAAGTAAAAAAATTCAATAAATTATCAAATGCCCTCTCAATGGGAGCTTATTACATTATCAAGTTTGCAACGGAAATATAAGACTAAATCCTAAAACTATCTTCTTATGCATTCAATATAATCTTTCATAGGGAAATGGTCCTCTAGGTCTTCAATCTGTACATTATCTGCATCATCTGTACGGTTAGAGAGGGTCAATGCCCTACTCATAGTGATGGTTATCATTTACGATTAACAATAATTCAAGAAATTCATAAAAGTAATGTGAGGGTTCTGATACATCTCGTACTCCACTACTACGAGAGGTATCAGTATGCACAACCAATATGTATATGAATGCATGCCTGGCAAAGTGTGTGTGACTCATCATACGTAGTGATCATCACAATGCGGAATATAATTCATAAAAAAGAAGACTCACCCCACATCTCATAACTATGGAGATTCGCCTGTGTGTCCAACGTTAACATGAATTTATGCAAACATCTCAAGGGGACACAACAACGTGATTGGAGGATTTATGTGACACGATGTGTTCATTGAGCGATAATTTGCGACATCAAATCCCAAGAAGTGATGTAACATGCATGAGATTTACTTTGATCGATTGTGCACCACTCCAACCAACCCACGGGATTACGTGCTAACCAAGAGGGCCGCTAACCATAATGCATTACGTCCACGATAAATATTTGAATTACTAGTTGTGACACTTCTAATACATTACTTGCATTGATAGATAAATAATTTAAATTATGAGATTTTTGAAATTCCAAGACACATGCCCAAGCCATAGAGGTAAATAGCACAAGACCAACATAAAGAAAAAGAGGGTAACAATAGCTAACTTAATAGAGAGGAGAGTAGCAATGGCTAACTCAATAAAGAGGAGAGTAGCAAGGGCTAACTCTACAAAGTGGAGAGTAGCAATGGCTAACTCAACAAAGAAGAGAGTAGCAAGGTCTAACTCAATAAAATTGGTAAAGGTAAGGGCAAAGCTTGTACCCATCTCCCCACATAAATTAATAAGGATCACGCATAATTAAAATCATACCTTAACCATAATTCCCAAAAGATAAATAATTGTTGGTGGTAAATTAAACAATTACTGGGAGAGAATTATAGTAATATGAAAGTAAAGCATGTAAAAGGTAAGATAAATCATATAAACTTAAATCAAGGTAAGCTTAAGGAATCCTCCACCTTAGTCTTAGATCTAAACCCTAAGTAGATATTCATGTAGGAAAGCTTCTGAATCATGACATCGCTTGAGCAAGAGGGAGACAGGATACATATGGAGAAGGAAGAGGGCGTCTAGGCCTCTCTCTCTCTCTCTCTCTCTCTCTCTCTCTCTCTCTCTCTCTCTCTCTCTCTCTCTCTTGGGGGTTGGGAAATTGGGCGTGTGAGAGGAGGGAACGCACACTCCTTTTTAAAAGGAGTGAGCATGTTAAGAGGGGGTGTGTTTCACATCCCACTTGGATTAAGTTTCTCCAATTTTCCCTTTTACGACGATCTTTCTTTAAATCTAATTCGTCCATTATGCCAGGATCGTCGAATAGAGCCGACGTATATAATTTTTTTCATGATCCGAACTTTAGATTGGCCTATCTTGAAAATTCTCCTAACGAGTGCTAAAACGAACTTTATCTCAATTAACAGCCTACACTTAATGATCAAGGCCCAATTTTTGGAGAAATGTGTAGCAAGGATAGGAAAATGGTTGAAAAAAATTTGGTGGTTGATTGAGGGTGGAAAAAGCCTAAATCTAAAATTTCACCTTTTGTACCAAAAAAAAAGAACTGGCTTCAACCTTCAACGGTGTATGATCATAGATCGGGACCTAAATTTTGTATAACCTCATAGTCATATAAGACCAGAGTGTAGTCTAAATTTGAGTTGCGATGGACAGAAGAAAGTGGTTAAATCAGAAGATCTAGATTTATAAGGAGTTGGTAGGACTTAACAGGATAACTTCGCGCCTAAGGAAAAGCGTACGAAAGCGGGGTCTTCATATTTCACATTTGGGTCCATATGATGGGCAATCCAAGTCATTCATATGAAGGGAAATATCCTACTACGACTACCCACGAGGTTTCTTCACTCAATGGATACCAAAATCAACAGTTGAGGGGCTGATTTGTCAATTAAGTTACTTTTACAATGATCTAAGGTCCAAAATTTGACATGTATGGTTAATTTATGATATATAGGCTTGGTATAAAATGGATTATGGGAACCATGCAATCTAGAATTCAGGGGTCTAGGTTAATGGCATTTTCGTAATTATTGCTGATATGAGAGTTTTGAAAAATCTAATAGTTCTACATGGTTTTAGGAACCCTTCTAAGTAATTCTTATAAAAGAACTTATATCTAAATCATTATGAATAAGGAATTGTTCACTAAACTAATAAAGGGAATGTACATATATCAACTAACATAATGAAGGACCTTGATGGGAGATTTCAGGGCAAGAGGCTTTGCCCTGTTCGTTGGCAATATCTCCTTCGACACAAATGAGGGAGACCTCGATCGCATCTTTGAAAAAGATGGGAAGATTTGCGATAACTTCATCCCAAGAATCGCCAATCTTCAACACCCTAGAGGCTACGCTTTTGTGAGATTCCTGTACGCGGACGATGCATATGTGGCGATGGTTATCCTTAATGGGAGACTGGTTGACGGAAGAGCCTTGAGAGTAGAAATGGCCAACCCTAGAAAGCCTCCCAACCGTTCCCCTAAGGATCCTCCAAAATCCAAATCCAATCCTGTTTACCCACCCAATGGTTCTTATCTCCAAGTCACAACGGCTGCCAAGCTAAACCCACCCCCCAGATCCAAATACCCGACCAATCCTCCCTCCCAAACCCACCCCCATCCAAATCCAAACTACATCTTCCCCGACCCTCCTTCACAGAGAAACATTCTCTGCTTCAAAGCAAACCCTGATGAAACCAAACCCTTGAGATCAAGCTTATCCCAGGCGGTAGTGGTTACTGCCCTAAACGCCCAAATCCCCCTCTTTCGTCTAACCCAAGCCCTGGCAGAATCGAGATACAAAGCCTCGGCCATCAATATTGTTTGTCTTAATTCGGAGTCCTTCCTCTGTACGTTCAAATCCAGGGAAGAACTACTCTCTTTATTCACAGACTTGGAGCTCCATGCTAACATGGGGATCACCCAGGTCACTCCATGGAACCCTAAACCCCTCTTCAAAGATGAGAGCATCTGGATCTCCCTTTATGGCATCCCAGCCCATGCTTGGCTAGAATCAATGTTTGTCGGCTTGGGCTCTACCTTTGGCAAGGTGGTGGAAGTGGATAGATGCTCCACTATTGGTCTAGACCTCTCAGCAACCAGGATCAAAGTCTTCCCTCAACCTAGATGTGATATCCACCTATGTAGGAGATTGATTGTAATAGAGCAGGAGTACATTATATGGGGAATACCTGAACCAATTCGCTCTCCCGATGATTTAATGACCCCCTCTCACGTCTCAGTGGCCACAGGGGATTTATCTACATGAGCTTGGGTGGAGAGAGTATTTCATTTTCCTGCTTAACCCCCGAAATGCCCCGGAGTAGAGGAGAGGATCATGCTCCACTCTGTTTCCCCCACTCACATCTCGGCATCACAATGTAGGCCAATTGCAAGTCCGAAGACCTCTACCATTGATGAACCCATTCGCTCGAGACGTGTTTGTGCAAATGCCTGCCCAAGTTCCAACTCTCTGGCTACCCATAATTCCCAACCTTCCGCTCACCTCTTACCAAACAGGATCATTTATGCCCCTAACCTGGAACGTGTTTGTGATAATGTCGGTCCTTTGTTAACCTCTTCCCCCCCCCCCCCCCCCCCCATTCACTCCCTCACCAGCAGCGAGCCCTCCCCAAATCAACCTCACCAGCTGGACCCATTTCGCTTTGGTAGACCTCCCACACACTCACCACCCCTACCCTCTCAGCCCCTTCCAATGCTTCATAATCAGTTGGACTCAGGCAACAACAACCTATCTCCCATGTTTAACTCCCCATTTGGTCGTGTCCCAATTTGCATTACTGTAGTTCCTGACTCCCTGCCCCCGACGCCCCTTCATTACCCTCCCTCTCCCCACTACTCCCCAATGAACCCTGTACCTTCACCTAATGCCCACATTTCATCACTTGTGGCATGTTTGCCCATCCAACTACCTAGGTCCGACCATATGCTTGAATTGCTTCTCCTTCAGCGTCTGCCTCTGGAGGAGGACCTCAGCAATTCTCCCACAACAAGCCATCATAAAAGATTGAGACCCTATTGCAGGGCCCTTTCTGAAGGTAAAAAACCCTCTCAAACTTGGCACATCTTTTGAAGAAGAGAAGGAAGACTCAGACATCTCTAACTAGAATGCTTTCAAGTAAAAAATTAGCCACAAAAAGCTATCGGGTGATCTCCTTCACCACTCAGTGGACCTCTCCCCTTTCTTTCAAAATTCCAATGCCAAGCCCGCCCAACAAGTAGTTGGACTACCAACTCACCCAGTCTAGAGTATTGATCTAAGTTCCCCTGATACTGGCATTGCCCCTCACACTTCCCCCCATCATCCATGCAACACAGGCCATCCCCCAGTTATAATCCACGCCTGTATATAGCAAGAAATTTCGCTTAATAACTGTTAAAAGGAAAACTCTCTCTAGCATCCTCACCAACTGAACTCCCCTCCTCCCATAGCAGACACCCACTCAATCAGGGTAACAGCCCTGAAACCCAGAAGATACCGAAAAGGAAACCTCTCCTCTGTGAAAGGGAACAACCCAGAAGCAAGTTGGCATGGAAGACTTAGATTGCTCAAGCGCAAGGTCTTTTTGGCTAAGAATCAACTTAATGGATAATCTACTCATTTGGAATGTCTACAGTGTTGGGAATCTCCTGACAATCAGGACCCTCGAGCGCCTCTCGATTCAGTTCAGACCTACTATTATTGCCATTTTGGAACCAATGCTCAAAGATGAAAAGCATGTCAAAATCGGCCTCAAGCTTGGCTTCTCCAACTCTGTCTCAAATTCATCTGTTGAAGGTAAAATCTGGGTTTTTTTTTAATTTTTCTTCCCTAACTGTGAATGTTATTGTTGCTTCAAACCAGATGCTTTCAGTGGCAATTGGATTTCCGAGCAATCCCTTTGCAGTGATGGCCTCTTTTGTTTATGCTAAATGCGCCCCCACTTGAAGAAGACCTCTCTGGGATCAGCTTAGTGCTATTGCTGCGGCGTCCTCGGTCCCATGGTTTGTTGCTGGAGATTTCAACTCAGTCCTATTCCATGAAGAAAGACAAGGCCCTGGTATTTTCGACAGACAGAGCTCTTTAGAATTTGTACAAGGTCTTGAGAGGGCAGGCCTCTCCGACGCCTGTTTCCTTGGTAATAAATTTACCTGGTGCAACAATCATAGCGGGCCAGCGAGAGTCTAGGCCAGATTAGATAGGGTATGCTGCAATAGACCCTGGTTTACTTGTTTCCCTTCATTCCAAGTCCAACACCTTCCTGGAATCCATTCCGACCACAACCCCCTCCTCTTGTCCTTCCCATCCCATTCGCCTTCATTTCCAAAACCATTTAGATTCCAACGCATGTGGATGGCCCACGAATTATTTATGGATCTGGTTAAGCAAGCGTGGCATTTTGATATTGTGAGCAAAACAATGCAAGTTCTCCAAAGCAAATTAAAAAGTGTTAAAACAGCCCTGATTAAATGGAATAGAGAAGTTTTTGGGAATTTGTTTCTTAACATCAAGAAGGCTGAAGGTGATCCACTGAAAGCTGAGGCGCTTGCTCAGGCAGTGAACAGTACAGTAACCTAACACGAGCATAATTTGAATAAGATCAATCTGGCTAAATTGGAGTTGTATGAGGAAATCTTTTAGAAACAAAAAGCCCGAAACCATTGGCTCCAAGAAGGCGACAAGAACACCAAATTCTTTCACAACTCCATTACGGACCGTGCTAGAAAAGCCAGGATTCAGGAGATTAAGCTAGGGGACGGTTCAATGGCTTCGGACCACCGGTCCATCAAGGAAGCAGCAATTCATTTCTTTTCCTCCCTCATCAAAACCGAACCTTCATTCCTAGACGTGGACCTGCTGAGCTCCCTCCATCCGTCTATTTCTGAGGAAGATAATATCATGTTGATGGAGGCTCCATCCTATGAAGAAACATGGGCTGCAGTGAAGAGCATCTCGTAAGATGGAGCTCCAGGACCGGATGGCTTTACTAAGGCATTCTTCTAGGGTTGTTGGAGTATAGTGGGTTAGGACATTCTCCTTGTCGTTCGTTCGTTATTCACAGGTGCCACTATCCTTAGAGCCTTCACATCTATACTCATCTGCCTGATCCCCAAAAAGATGGCCCCTACTTCATTCGCTGATTTCCACCACATCAGCCTTTGCAACTGCATTTATAAAATCTGTTCCAAGATCATTGCAGATAGGTTGGCTAAGATCCTCCCCAACATTATCTCAGTTGAACAAGGGGCTTTCGTCTAAGGTCAAAACATAGCGGACAACTGCGCGCTAGCCCAAGAAATGTTTAGGGACCTTGACAGGAAGACTAAAGGGGGTAACATCTTCATCAAGTTGGATATGGAAAAAGCTTATGCCATGTTAGATTGGTGTTTTCTTCTGCGGGTCCTTCGTCGCTTTGGATTTGGGGACAAATGGATCGCCATGGTCGAAAAATGCTGGTCAAATTCATGGTTCTCGGTCCTGCTAAACGGTAAAGCTTGCGACTTCTTTCAGTCCACTAGGGGCCTTAGGCAAGGAGACCCAATCTCACCGAGCCTCTTCATCTTGTCGGCTGAAGTTCTAAGTATGGGCTTCTCTAATCTGATGTCCAGCAGAAACTGCCTGCCTTTCCATATCTGCAGGGACTGCCCACCATTTCCCACATTCTCTTTTCAGACGACACTTTGCTGCTTGCAAATGGGGGTCTTAACACCCTACGTCGTATCCAGTCTTTCTTGGACCGCTACTATAGGGCCTCGGGCCAAAAATGTAATGCCTGTAAGAGTTTCTTCATCTTTCCTGCCTATCAATTTGAAGCGAGAAGCAGGTCCATCCAACATATCCTGGGCTTCAATCAAAGTGAAGCCCCTTTCACCTATCTAGGTGTTCCTATCTTCAGAGGGAGAAGTAAGGGTGCTTATTTTTAACCAATCTTGGAGAAGATCCATCGAAAAATCGCTGGCTAGAAGTCCAAGTTCTTCTCTCAAGCTGGTAAAATCATGCTTATTAACCACGTTCTAAGCAGTATCCCAGTCCATTCGCTTGCAGCCACTGATATCCTTCGCTCCATTTTGAGAGAACTGGACAGAGCATGTGCTGATTTCTTTTGGGGCTGGGAGGGGGACAAAAAACACTATCACTAGGTCAGTTGGAATCGTATATCCTGCCCAAGATTGGAGGGTGGCTTGGGGGTCCGAAGCCTGACCAGCGTTATGCGTTCTTTCAGGTCAAAGATAGCTTAGAACATCATGTACAGGGGCACTGGCAGCGCCTGGGCGTCTTTCATGAAGCAGAAATACAATGCTGATATTAACTCTCTCTCTCTCTCTCTCTCTCTCTCTCTCTCTCTCTCTCTCTCTCTCTCTCTCTCCCCATCCTTCCTAGGCCTCACCGCTGCGGAAGGCAATCAAGAAACTATTTGCCTTTGTGACGATCCACTCCAGACTCATTGTTGGTAGGGGCTACTGCGATTTCTGGCGGGATGATTGGACCGGCCTCGACCCTCTGCAGGACTGGATGCTCCCTCAAATTCACTCCCACCAGAACTCGGTGCAAGCTGCTCAGCCCCTTCAGGCAAACCAGCTCATTGGTCCTTTGGGGTGGAAGGACATTGTTGTGGCCAACCACCTGCTCCCTTCGTCCATCCTTGACCATGTCACCGATAAGGGTATTTGCACTTTGGAGGTTGTCAACAAGAGAATCTGGGTTAAGTCTAATAGTAGAGACTTCACAGTGGGCTCGGCCTGGAAACTATCGAGAACCCCAGGGGATATCAAAGCGTGGGTAGCTTGGGTCTGGCAGTAAAAAATCCTCCTCAAGGCCATCCTGGTTGACACCAGGATCTAAGCTAAGGGTATTCACCTAGCTTCCAAGTAGAGCTGGGCATTTCTGACCCGATCCGGTGGATCCGACCAGATCTGACTCGATCCGAAGGCCTGAGTCGGTGCAGTTAGAGTAGGGCCAATCAAATTCGATCGTTCATCGGATCAAGTTCTGATCATTGTCAATCCAGACAGATCAGATCTGGAATCCGATCTGATTGGATCCGATCCAATCCAATCATGTAGTATGAAGTTTTGGATGGTCATGTAGTATGAAGTTTTGGATATGCATAAAGTTTTAAACGGTGAAAATCAGTACTTCTACTTTTTCCGATGGTATGGTCCACTTGAGCTTTGGATATGCATAAATTTTGGGTTCAACCCTTTAAATTATATGAAAAAATAAATGGACAGTGTGGATCAACCACATGCATTCACGGTGAGCCCACATGCATTCACACGCAACTTGCATCCTATTGACGGACTCAGATTAGATACTGACAGGTTGAGTAGCGAGTCCGCTACTGAAGTGACGTCACCAAGTTCTATGGGCCCCACTATGATGTATGTGTTGTATCCACACCGTCCATCCATTTTGAGATATCATTTTAGGGCATGAGCCAAAGGAGGGAGATATCATTTTCGGGCATGAGCCAAGTTTTTAATGGTGGGCATCACTGTCCCCACTATTTTTTATGCTGGTGTCCACTAGAGCTTTGGATTTAACTCATTCTTTGGGTATTGCCCTAAAATGATCTCTCCAAATGGATGAAAGGTGTGGATACAGAGCATACATAATGGTGGGCCCACAGAACTTGGTGCTCTTGATTTCTTGTATCACACGCAACAACAACTGGTGTAGATACGTGTCCTACGCACGTACGGGCCTCGAGCTCCGAGTTGTATGAACAGAACAGCTAGTGTAGATACATGTCCTGCGAAGACGAGCGCGTACGCGTCTCGAGCTCCGAGTTGTACGAACGACTCAAATTATATCAAAGTTACATGGGCCCCACCATAACGTTTATTTTCCATCTAATCTTTTAATAATGTTAAAAATATATGGATGAAGTGGAAAAACAAATTTCATATTATTCCGAAACTTCTGTGATCTCCAAAAGGGTTTCAATGGTAAACGTTCAATCCCCCACTATTTTTTACAGTGTGGTCCAACTGATCTTTAGATCTGTTTTATTTTTCAGCTCAAGCCTTAAGATAAGCTCTCCAAATGTATGGACGGTTTGGATATAACATATACCTCATAGTTTGACCTAAAGAATTTGCTGACGTTAGTACACCACCAGTCAATCCGCTTTAGTTTCGCATCACCCATTTCTCTCTCCCGATCCAAACGATACCCAACCCGATCCAATTCGGTTTCCTTGACCAAGTCTGACTCGGTTCGGGTCAGGTTAGCAGTGCATCGGATCGGATCGAGTCAGCTGACCTGGACTCAGTCCCGGATCAGATCGAGTTCGGATCAGTTACTTAAAAATTTGGATCGATCCGAGTTGGACCCAATCTGATCCGACTCGACTTGGTGCCCACCTCTAACCATATGTATATAGTATACCCAATGGGTGTTGTACTTAACACTATGCAATCCGAGTCCAGCAACCCTATACAAATGTCCATATGACAACGTGGGTACTTATCAAAAGTACAATTTTCAGAGATTTGATCACCTGTAGTCAACTACACCACAACCTGTATTATTATGCCAATTTTCAGGATGGGGGGTGGAGGTGAAAGGAGTGGGGTGTTTTGTAGGCGAGAAGAGCTAGAATTCAAGGTCGGTGGTCCTTTGACAGGCTGGGGATACGAAATATCCGCCAACTGATGAAACCATAAAGGGGCATTAGGATTGGAAGTTAGTTTAGATAAGCCATTTATGCCAAAATGTTCCAAGCAGGGGACGATTTCCCGTTGATGAGATCAATCACAGTCTTAGAGTCACTTTCAATCTCCACTCTGGCGACATTGCTAGAAATGCAAAAGGATAAGGCCTCGCAAACCGCTCTGATCTCTGCCCTAGAGTTAGAGCCAAAGCCATAACCCGAGGAGAATGCAAAAAGCAAGGAGCCTGAGTCATCCCTAGCCACTCCACCGCCTCCTAATGGGCCAGGATTACCACAGGCTGAGCCATCCACATTGACCTTGATGCGGCCCATTTTAGGAGTCACCATCGGACCACCTGGATTGACCGATAGCAGGAAGGGGCCCTAGGAAAACAGAGATTAGAAGACACCACATTCCAATGACCGCTTCGACACAAGGAAGAAGGTAAATTGGGGCTGATTCGAAAGCACCACCGAAAAATACACGAAATCACCCTAGGCCCCGAGGGCTTGATGTCCTCGAATCTTGCATCATTCCTGGCCCTCCATAGCTCCCAAAAAAGATCATCGGTAAAAGGCCCCTCCAAATAAGAGTGCAGTCATGTTGCCTAGCCGATGCCCAACAAAAAGCTGCCCTGCTAACAATCACACTTGGAAGTAGAGGGGCTGAAAATGGTTCCACACCGCAATAGCCAAGTTGCTCGTGGAGAAGATGTGATCTATGGATTCCGTATGGCCCAGGAGATGGAGCTGGTAACAATCACACTTGGAAGTAGAGGTAGGCATGGAGTCGAGTCGGATCGAATTGGGTCCAACTCGGATCGATCTGAATTTTTAAGTAACTGATCCGAACTCGATCCGATCCGGGACCGAGTCTAGGTCGGCTAACTCGATCCGATCTGATGCACTGCTAACCTGACCCGAGCCGAGTTCGACTGGGTCAGGGAAATCGAATCGGATCGGGTTGGGTACCGTTCGGATCGATAGAGAGAAATGGGTGATGCGAAATTGAAGCAGATTGACTAGTGGTGTATTGACGTCAGTAAATTCTTTAGGTCAAACTATGAGGTATATATTATATCCAAACCGTCCATCCATTTGGAGAGCTTGTCTTAAGGCTTAAGTCAAAAAATAAAACAGATCTAAATATTAGTTGGACCACACTGTAAAAAATAGTGGGGGATTGAACGTTTACCATTGAAACCCTTTTAGAGATCACAGAAGTTTCAGATCAATATGAAATTTGTTTTTCCACTTCATCCATATATTTTTAACATTATTAACAAATTAGATGGAAAATAAACGTTATGGTGGGGCCCATGTAACTTTGATCTCATTTGAGCCATTTGTACAACTCGGAGCTCGAGGCGCATACACGCTCATCTTCGCAGGACACGTATCTACACCAGCTGTTCCATTTATACAACTCGGAGCTCGAGGTGCGTACACGCGCAGGACACGTATCTACACTAGTTGTTGTTGTGTGTGATACAAGAAATTAAGAGCACCAAGTTCTGTGGGGCCCACCATCATGTATGTTCTATATCCACGCCTTCCATCCATTTGGAGAGATCATTTTAGGGCTATACCCAAAGAATGAGTTACATCCAAAGCTCCAATGGACCCCAGCACCGAAAACAGTGGGGACAGTGACGCCCACCATTAAAAACTTGGCTCATGTGCTAAAATGATATCTCCCTCCTTTTGGCTCATGCCTTAAAATGATATCTCAAAATGGATGGACAATGTGAATACAACACATACATCATAGTGGGGCCCACGGAACTTGGTGACGTCACTTCAGCAGCGGACTCGCTACTCAACCTGTCAGTATCTAATCCGCGTTCATCAATAGGATGCAAGTTGCATGTGAATGCATGTGGGCCCACCGTGAATGCGTGTGGTTGATCCACACTGTTCATTCGTTTTTCCATATCATTTTAGGGGTTGAACCCAAAATTTAATTTATGCATATCCAAAGCTCAAGTGGAACATACCATTGAAAAAAGTAGAAGTACTAATTTCCACCGTTTAAAACCTTATGTATATCCAAAACTTCATACTACATGACCGGATCAGATCGGATCTAATCAAATCGGATTCTGGATCGGATCAGTCCGGATTAACCACGATCCAAACTCGATCCGATGAATGATCAGATATGATTGGCCTACTCGAACCGCACCGATCTAGGCCTTCGGTTCGATTCAAATCGAGTCGGATCTACCAGATCAGGTCAGAAATGCCCAGCTCTATACATGGCAAAACTCTTTTAGCCCCACCATGATACGTGTTTTATCCACTTTGTTTATATACTTTGCTTAAATTATTTTAGGGCATGATCCCAAAAATGAGGCAGGTCCAAAGCTTAAGTGATCACACCACATGAAGCAAATCTTGATTTCTACACATTCAGCTATGAGTATGTTTGGTAAGCAACATACTTCCTAGCCCAAAAGTTGAAAAGTATTTTTGGTTTCCAACATCTGAGTATTTATCACTCAAGTATGTATGGTCCCATTCACATCTAACATCCATTATGTGGGAGCTAACCTTTGATGTCGACCATTCATCGTGCGTAGGGGTGTCAATGAGCTGGGCTTGGGCCTGCAAAATGTGAATTTTGAATAGGGCTGGCCCGATGGCCTAGCCAGAGATAGTTCAAAATTTGGGGCAAGACCAACCCCAAGCCCAGCAAATTGACCGCCCCAATTGTTTGAAGCGCCAACTTTTATGTGGGTTATCCATCATGCGGGGCCCTACTTAGATTTGACCATTCATCATTATGGGGCAACCTTTAATGTGCACCATCCATTATGTAGCGCCCACCTTTGATGTTGGTTATCCATCATGTGGGGCCCGCAATTAATGTTATTCTTCATCATGTGAGACACACCTTCAATATTTACCTCTCATCATGTGAGCCCACTTTTGATGTGGACAGTCCATCGTGTGGGCCCCACATCTAATGTGGGTCGTCCATCATGGGGGACCCACCTTTGATATGGGCTACCTTGGATGTGGACTTTCAATCATGTGGGGCCCACCTTTGATGTGGATTGTCCATCATGTGGGGCCCAACTTAATGTGGATCATCCATCATGTGGGGCCCACCATTATAAATCGTCCATCATGTGAAGCCCGCCTTTGATGTAGACTGTCCATCATGTGAGCCCCACCTTCAATGTGGGTTGCTCATCACGCGGGGCTCGCCTTGGATGTGGGTCATTTATGATTAGGGCCCTACCTTTAATGTGGACCGTCCATATGTAGGGCCACCTCGATGTGGGTCATCCATCATGTAGGGCCCAGCTACAATGTCCCTTGCCCATCATGTGGGCCCCACCTTTGAACTGGGTTGTCCATCGTACCCACCCATTTTGGATGTGAAGTAATTATCATTAGGGCTCATGACCTTTGATGTGGACCTTCCATTATGTGGGCCTACATTAATATGGGTGATCCATCATGTGGGGCTACCTTTGATGTGAACCATCTATTATGTGGGCACCACCTTCTATGAGGACAATCCATCATGCGGGCCCTCCTTTGACAAGAACAGTGAGTGAGAGAGAAGTAGAAAAGTTGAAGAGCTTAAAAGCAAAACTTACAGGCTCAATAACTTTAAGCATATAAGTTACTTTCATAATTATGTTTACTAAACTAAGTGAAAAAAAAAAAAAAAAAAAACTTAACAACTTAACATAAGTTAAAAAAGTTACTTATTTGGTGGTATTCAAATGTCTGTACATTAGTTGATTTTGTTGATGAAGACCTGTGATTGTCATTTATAAAGAATTTGCACGGCAATGCTTCCCCTTACCTGCTGAGTGTATCATTTATTTTACGGTGAATGACATTTTATTTATTTTTATTTTTTTACACATGCACACAACCCCACACACTCATGCCGTGGTGGGATTTCACCACCTATGGGTACTTGAACCCTTGACCAGGGGTTGAAACTCCTAAGAGTCTACCACCGTAGCAAGAGTAAGGACCCACGGTGAATGACATATAGATGGTGTGCTCCCACCTTTTTCAAAAAAAAAAAAAAAAAGGACTTGAATGTCATTCCATTTTGGACCATTGATTTTCAATCAATTGTTCAAACTTCGATGCTCATCCAACCAACAATAAAGGGAAAAAAAAAAAAACAAAGACTATAAGTTCAATCGGACTCTTCATTTTTAGTATTGTTCAAGTTAGACCATTTAGCTTCGACAACGATCCGGGCAGTTTATGTGCAATTTTGATCCAATCAATGACAAAGATGAGACCAATCATCTTGTGAGCCCACCTATGGTGAAAGATGTGGCCCATATGAACTTAGAATTATACATAATAAATTTTCCTAAAGTTACACCTAAATGTGGCAATGGCCCAGGCTACGACTGGGGTGGAATTGGCCCTAGCTCAGCCCTTACACTGGCCCTGGTCATGTAGGACAAAGCCAGCCCAAGGCCTATCCCGTAAAAAAATGATAAAATGATCAATGGCTTGAAATGGTTATATATATATATATATATATATAGAGAGAGAGAGAGAGAGAGAGAGAGAGTAATGGTCTCCTGCGAACCACCCTACCTTGGTACGGTCCAACGGTCCAATTCCCACCGCAAAGAGGGAATCGGATTGTGTATTGAGTAAACTCTGTTTGGCCCAATGTAAATGGATGCGGTCTACTCCATCCGTTTTTCAAGCACATTTTAATGGTTGAGACCAAAATTGAATCATTTCCAATGCTCAAGTGAACCATAGAACAGGAAACATCGGGAATAATAATTTCCACCATTGAAACCTTTCTAGGGTATACAGTGATGTTTATTTGTCATCCGTCCTGTTCATAAGATCACACAGATATGGACGAAAGGAAAACACAAATATCATATTGATCCAAAACTTGAGGACTCCAAGAAAACTTTCAACGGTTGACATTCAATTCACACAGTTTCGTGTGGTGTGGCCCACTTGAGCTTTGGATATACTTAATTTTTGGGTTGAAGCATTAAAATTATCTGTTAAAATGCATGTAAGGAGTGGATGGAATATATAAATCACAGCGGGCCCCACAGAGTTTACTCATTACTCTCTCTCTCTCTCTCTCTCTCTCTCTCTCTCTCTCTCTCTCTCTCTCTATATATATATATATATATATATATATATATATATATTGTGTGTCTTTAAACCGTCCATTTCTGTTTGGAATATATATCAGACAATTCCGTCCGTGTCTTTTCTTCACCTTTCAACGTTTAAATTTTACTATTTGAAGGCCACCACTTAGATGGATAGGATCATTTGATGCTTGTGTATATTATTTGCTATCATGAACACAGCAAACAAGATAGACGATCCACATGTGATGTGGGCCCACCTGATAAACAAATCAGCCTAATTGTTAGCCCAAGTCATCTAACAGTGGGAGCAACCCAACATACCGACGGTTCAGATCTGAAACGTGCATGCACACGTGCTTAGATCAGCCACCTTTGTACACACGTGTGACAGTACCACCATCCGACACTAAACATTTCTTCTTCTTTTGCTCCCAACACAATTCCAGAATGCAGAACTCATCTCTTTCAATGCTAATATAAAACATTCTCTGCCTGAAGACAGCAATGTCACTAAATTTCAAGTCACATATCATATCTAATTAGCTTCTTATCCCTACAAAACCCGCAGCGAGGAATTGCGGGTAATTACTGTTACACCTAATAGATACGATTGGGTGCCCAAATATCGGACAGCTCGCATGGAGTTGATAGGCCATCAACTGTCTTTGGGCCCGTTTTCATATCACTTGCAGATGCTTCTGCATCGTGTCTCATATGCCGTTGATTTTCATGCCATTTAGCGAATTAGAGAGACCATTTCGGTCACCGAGCATGTGGAGCTGGGATTCTATGGTTTGAACGATCACAGATCCTTCAAGCTCTGGGTCAGGCACATCCACATGTAAGGAACCTTCTTCGATGAGCTCCATGGATTCCAGTCTCAATGATTGCTGCTTGATGTAGTTGTAGAGTTGCTGGTGGAAGGCATGGTCGAAGGAAAAACAGTCATCTGGCCCACCCAACGAATGCCTGGATGACCCTGATCCTTCTCTTCTACAGAAATGAGGGAGGGAGGCATAGTCCATAACCTACAGATGCCAAAACCGCAACAGAACATCAGCTCTATATTCATGTAGTAAAACGGAAAGGCAGGTGATCTTTGGAAGAAAGCATGTTGGAACTGGCAGCATGGTTTTATGAACTAGAAGAAAATATGAGTGATGCTAGTAGAGTATTGGCTTTGATGGAATGCAAGGCCCACCACCATGCATGCATACAAGAGGCATGGACCATGTCAGCCGCAACATGAACATGCTCTGGCACAAAAATCAGATGGTTCAAGCCATTACTTTCTTTTTTTCTTCTTTTTTTTTTTTTTTTTTTTTTTTTTTTTTTTTTGTTCTATTTTCCCTATCCATTTTCTCATACATTTTGGTCTACCTGATGAATTGACCCACCTGATTTTTGGGCCAGATGTACGTTCATAATGGTACCACATCATGTAGGGGCCTCATCCTGTAACCGAAGACCAGAGCTTGCTCAAGGAATCTGGAAACTCAGGTGATGAATTCTGGAATTAAAATAACAGGAATGATCTGGTGTTGTCATATCACACTGTAGTAATGGGAGTTGCAAATAAATATGCAAACTCCAATCGATCGATCTGAATCTTCCACTCAGTCCAATCCTCTTCATGGGCCACCATGGAAATATATAATACAAAGAGCAGATCGGGATTGGGATTAGGTATGACAATGGAATCAGCATGATAATCAGACTTCAAATGCCCTGTGAGCGCCTTAAGCAACTGGAATCCAAAAGGCCTTTCTTTTTTCCACACACACCCCACCCCACACTCTCATGCACTCACACAACAAGGTATGCTCGAACCCATGACCTCGTGTTGAAACTCCAGAGAATCTAATCTGCTGGGACTCGGCAAGGCCCCACAATTTAAGTGCATGCATTGGAACACAGAGATCACTCATGTGGATAAAAAATCAATTCATTAACTTCAAAAAAAAAAAAAAAAATGAAAATTACAATGGAGGTATTTATAGTAAAAATATATCCCTAATCAATCCACGTAACTCATTATCGAACTTACCTTTTAATCTCAACCATTCAAAAATCAAGCAGATCTAGTTACTTGAACACCCATTCGACCTCATTCACCCTGTCACGGAATTCTTCGGTTGTTCCTCCATGAAGAAATCCAGGATATCTATCTTGACATGTGGTTAATGCTCTTATTTGTGCCCTAGGTCATCCTGTGGTCCTTGGACACACCCTAGACTAAAAGATTATCCATGTCCATCATGTGAAACCTCCAATTGAAGTTGTTCTTCATACAACTACACCATTGGTTGCTCTCCACATGGAGCTTGTGGATGAACAAGAGACTGTTGGTTCCTCTCCACCAATGCACACATCGGTGGGCCCAAGGGCCGCAGCATGCTCCAACTGAGAGCACAATTGATTCATTGAATGTTCCTTGCATGCTTACCTCCATACTGCGAAGCCCAGCACCCATTACCTATCAATTCACCTAATTGTTTAGTGCAGAAGATACCAAAGCTTCCAAATTGTCACCTTGATGAGCAGGACTCGTACACGTGAGACTCAAATGGTAAAACAAGACTCTGATACCAGATAAAGCCAACAAAAAAGAGGAGAATGGAAGTTCTTCAGGAAAATCAGGTCACTGGGAAAGCAGAAGTAAAACTCAGCAAGTTAGGCCTACTGTGGCAGAAAACAAACTGCTATAGAGAGAGAGAGAGATCTTGTAGTAGACGTCAAGACATAAATTAAAAATATATAACTAGGATGGCTAGGGCTGATTAACTTGCTCAACAATCAAGCTACTACTAATTATTCAGAAAAAAAAATACTATCTTTGTCACGAGGACAGCAAGTTACTGCTAACTTGTCTAGCAAGTTACCACTGACTTGCCTCTTGTATCACACCGTTTTGGTCCTTCTTGTGGACTGTTTTGGGAGCCTACTTAATGACCACTCCTCTCCTTCTTTTGCTGCTGGAATCTGTGTCATGCACTCACCAGGTGGACCATAAGTGCATGACGGAATGGACACTTAAAAAAGCACAACCAATGATACATGTTTTAACATACATGTATGACCACCTTAAGAGATGACAGGCACAATTTTGTGCCAGAGCACATCAATGGTGGGGCCAGCCTAATGAATGGTCATGATCTCACATATATTTGCCCAATTGGCATTCGTCATGGATCTAGGCACCTCTACCAAAGCTATTCTAAGGCCACACGTGTACAAGGTGGTCCATATACACACTACAGCAGGTGCGGACCAAGCACACATGCAAAACATCTAATCCATCCATCCATCAAGTGAGTCGAACGGTGTGGATGGCCTGTCCCAACTGGATGGAATTTTGGTAATGGCTTCCTCCACAATAGGTGGTTTTATCAATGTCTATGATGCAGGTAAATCAGGTGGTTTATAATCTATGCTCCAAAATCTGGCTGGTCTCCTCAGCAAGTGGACAGCATTACTGGAAAGAAATGTAGAGCTGAAAAGAACTTGGCAAAGTTTAAACCATCCATTTGTTTTGAACAAACTCTACCAATGGGAGTTTTGCGCTCTCATTATTGCTCCCAAAAAACGACTCGCTTCGTCGCCACCCAGCTGTGGTGAGAAATGATCAAGGGTTGAATATTGCCCGACTCCAGCAAGTAGTCAAGGGTTCACAAATCAAAAGAAGTTTTGATTGGTGAGACAAGGGGGTAAATGTGAAACAATAACTATGGAGGGTTGCTTTAGAATCTAAGTGTTTTAAAATCAGTCGGACTAAAATAGAAGATAGCGAATGGACGTCTAGTAATAATAGGAGTGGAAATGAGAAATTAGTTAGGATTGTTGAATAAATGTACCTCAAAACAACCATGTTCAATATCTTTTGTCGAGAATTCATGAGAGCAAAGAGATTGAGAAGGATGTTACCCATAGAATTTGAGACATGAGTTTTATGTGATCGCAGTATTATTTGAATAAGTATGATCATATGATTCAGATCAAGGTGCACTGTAACAGTAACGGAGCCAACCATTACGCGACGCGACTGTAGCGACCATTACAGAAAAAAAAATTAAAAAATGACCCATGGCAGCTGTTACAAGGCGGAGAAATATTTTTTACAGTTTTTTTTTTTCGGGAAAAAAAAAAAGACCGTAACAGCAATTACAGCCCATATCGTAACAGTAGCGGTGGTGACTATTACGGCCACTGTTACCATTACAGAATACGATGATTCAAATCGCAAGTGTTAGGCTTTGTTGTTTCAGA